>OMNV01005170.1:1417-36358 GCA_900303265.1 Brotula barbata | reverse complement strand
GGGGTAAGAACCACAGGTTGGTGAAGAACCATCCCATAATACCATCAAGATGGTTGACGTTCACAAGCACATCGACGTTGTTCTTCTTGTTTCTTTATACTCACATTTTGTTTTACATTTTTAGGTGAACCTGGAATTCCTGGATTGAAAGGTCAGAGTTAAAAAAAAACCCTCAAATTAAAATATTTATTTTCAAGATTTGTTATTTATCGATTATGACATTTTGATGCTAAGGATCTGAAGAATGCCGTTATAGTAATCAAGTATACTTTTACACTTTTTTCTTCTCACAGGAGATCCTGGTACACCTGGAATTCCAGGTGAGGAATGATGAAATATACTAATATATTATTATTATTTTTATTCGTTCATTAATTAATGGATTATCCCTGAAATATGACCAACTATCTTGTCTTCTAACGTCACTTTACTCACACTGATCTTTGATCTCAGGTGCAATCGGTCATTCGGGTCCTGACGGCCAGAAAGGACAGAAAGGAAACACAGGTACCAAATGATGCTTCAGTCCAAACTGTGCGTTTCAGACATTGAATTTGCGTGTGTGAAAATCTGAACGTTAAATACCTAATCAGGTGATCATGGACTGGAGGGGCCACCCGGCATCAGGGGTCGTGAGGGCCCGTCTGGTCCCAGAGGCGAGCCAGGCTTTGCACAGAAAGGAGACAGAGGTACGCTTCACGGACAGAACAACATTTTTTGTAACAGTGAAAAAATGCACCACAGAACTGAAACCATAGGCTCTCACCGCTTTGCTTTTGGTACTCAGGTTCACCTGGAGATAGTGGTCTTCCTGGGATCATGGGACCCGCTGGACCTAAAGGTGAGATCATCAAAGTGAAAACTTTCCCCTCGTTTATGTGAATTTGATATGTAATAAGTGTTCATGTAAGAACTTGTATCACGTGACGTCACCATTTATGATATGTACAAAAAGATCTCAGATGAGTCCGCATTGCGAAATAAGTGCATTTGATCATCAAGACAAAAATCCTCCAGTGCCAGACTCAGGTCCTTGTGAGACCTGTGAGCATCCTGTACCGCCTGTGATTTCTCTTTCTAATTATTTGTCTGGTTTGCTTCAGGGCCTGCTGGAGTCTCCGGCCCACCAGGTCAGTTTCTACCTTCACATATTCATGCACATCTGCACCAACATTCTGGGCACATCTGGCACAAGTGTACCTTTGCTAGCTTTGATGTTGGATGTTATCTTTAGGTCAACCAGGTCCTCAGGGATTCCGTGGTGAAGCAGGGCTACCTGGTCTTAAAGGTAGGTTACATCTTATGATGGAGGCATGTTAACAGTTTTTTTTTGTTTGTTTTTTTTACTGTAATTTTGCTCATAATCTCTCACTCTGCAGGGGAGAGAGGAGATATCGGATTTCAGGGAAGTAAAGGTTTGTTGCGTCATATTTTTTAGAATTAAAGCTTTAAATTTTGGGGTCAGGAAATGTCTCTCACAAACATCTGTGTTCACTTCAGGTGAAAGCGGTGATAGAGGTCCAAGAGGTCTACCAGGTCAGTACAGTCTCATGGATTGAGCTGGAACTGTAGTGACCAGATTGCCATTTTATACACCTCATAGAGTTTGACTCACCTAGTCCTGTTGTTCCACTCCTCAGGTGAACCAGGATTACCAGGAGTGCCTGGAATGGCTGGACAGAAAGGTGAGCGATGACCTCACGTTATCCCACACACCGCCTGTTTGATACAGAGAATTAGTGGCACTATTATTTCACTTGTTTGTGATGAATTGAGGTGAGGTGTGACCAAACCAAAATGTTTCTCTGATCCAGAAAAATGGCTCCAGAATGTACAAATTATTTATCTCCAGTCCTTTTTTGAGGAAATGTTATTTTAAACTGCAAATAAGAACGTTACTTACTACCATTCTTATTAAAGCTAAGTTATTTCATCAGGGCAGTCAGTGTTGGTGTTCCATTTAGTCTCCACCAGGGGGCAGCCTGCCCATATACTGTGGTTTAATTACTTATAATACTTTTGTTTTTATTCTCCTTTTTCTTTAAACAGGTCTTCAAGGAAACGATGGTATCAAAGGCGCCAGAGGTGAGTGAGGCATTATAAGCTGTACTAAGACTCCTATTTAAACTTATCACTTTGTACAATAATAAAACGTAACACATTTTGACAAATCTGTCATTTTAAATTTTCTTATTTGTTGTCCCGAAGGTGACGCAGGATCTGCTGGGGCCCCTGGAATCAGAGGTCCTGCTGGGCCTTCTTCAGATTCAGGCCTTCCAGGTAACACAGGCAACATAGTAATCAAAGGCGACATGATTTTGACCGTAATATTTTGTTTTTGTTGACGTAATATACAAATAATAATGATGAGGATAAAAATAATAAAGGTGTAATAGTGATTTCTCTGGGGATTGCAGGTACACCAGGGCTTCAGGGACCACCAGGTATTTATAACCGCAACATAAATTTTGGCTTAATCTGAATTCGGTGTTATAAGTGAGTTCTAAGATTGCTTGAATAAATGGTTTTATTGGGCTTAAAATTTAACTTGCGATCATTTCTTTCTTTTAGGGATACCAGGGAATCCAGGAAGGCCTGGGGCCAAAGGTACACTTACTATTAATTTAAGTTTAAGTGTCATCTCGTAGACTTACAACAGCAGTAAATAGGTTTGCTGATTTATGCTCGGGTTTTGAACCTCTTCATCCGTCCCTTTTAGGTGAACCTGGTCAGGCAGGACGAATCATTAACGCAGGTAACATTTAGTTTCAGTCAAGATCTTCCTATTGCCAAAAACATTGTGATCTTGTTTGAGTTCCAATCTTTACTGACAATTTGCAGCTGGCTCCAGCTCTGTGGCAATCCCAGGACCTCCTGGACCTGCTGGTCCCCCCGGCCCTGCAGGACCTCCTGGATTATCAGGTCTGACTTTTGAAATTCCACACAATGGGGCTAATGATCATCAATCCTACATCGTAGCCTTGAGTCACATCTATGTTAAGGTTTAATATGTTGTGTTTATTTACCTCCTTAGGCCCCATTGGTCCTGCTGGTCTGCCTGGCCATCCTGGTAGGTCGTCACTCTTTTCTGTCTCAACGAACGCTTTCAGATGTACAAATGTGTTGTCCTCCTCCTAATTGTTTAATGTTGTTTGTTTGTCAGGTCCTAGAGGTGACAGGGGATTTAAGGGAGACCAGGGAGAACAAGGAACAACAATGAAAACTACTGAAACGATATCATCATCCAGAGCAGAGAGTGAGTACTTTTTAATGTTAGCTGTCCAAAAGCAGTGACCACGTGGAGGCACGACAAACATCCTGTGTTTTCCTTCTATTTTAGGGCAGTTTGGTGCTGGTGGAGTATCAGGCCCACCTGGTCCACCAGGACCACCAGGCCTTCCTGGACGTCCAGGTAACAACAAACATCCCCCTAATTAATCTTAACTAGTTTTGTTTTTGTAGGATTTTATTTGACATCATAAAATGATGGCATTCTCTCTCTTCAACTACACGAACCATTATTTAAACTGTCACTGACGCTTACATTTTCACATTAGGAGACTCGAGACCAGGACCTCCTGGTCCTCCAGGTCAGCCAGGCAAGTATTTGACCTCATAACTTTCAGTATTTTATTGTGTGTCATACAGCTTTTATTCAAATATAATGTGATTTGTACAATTTGTAGATATCTTTGGTATGGGACTGACGTTATGATAAGGATGACTGATTTTTAAGGGGTTTAATTGTAATTTTTGTCTCTTAGGATATGGAGTACCCGGCCCTAAAGGGGACAAAGGAGACCAAGGCTATTCATCCAGTTCTGGCGGTTCTGGTATGATGAATTAACTAATTCATCATAATTAATTGACCCTGATTGGATTTGGATGACATGCAAAGAGCTTTGACAATTAAATGTAGATTGTCTGTAATTTTGATGCTGCTCCTTTTTCAGGAACTTTCTACACTGGAACTCCAGGGCCTCCTGGGCCTCCTGGGCCCAAAGGATCAACAGGTGATCTGATTTATGAGTCATCTCACCGATCTTGTTAACAATCAAGTTTTCTTTCGGTTTCAGTCGTTCTTTTGTCTAATGACATCTTCACCACTGTTTCAGGTACTCCTGGACCAAGAGGGTACCAAGGTAAACGTCCTTCTTAACCGTTTCTCTCTCACTCTAATCACCCATTCTTTCACCTATAGTATTTAAATTTAGTTCTACAAACCTTTGCCACGGAGATTAATCAAATTGTGACAGTTACAATACAGATATTTAGGCGCTTCAAACAAACGATTCCCAAAAATTAAATTCTCCATTGTGTCTCAGGTGAAACAGGTCAACCAGGTATACCAGGAAGACCAGGAACCTCTGAGAGAGGTAAGCACGTTTTCACTTACTGGCTAGTTGAAAACCATAGCATGATGTTGTAATCATAACATTTATATTCAATTACAGTGACGTCTCACGGAGGATATGGGCTCACTGGAGCACCTGGGCCACCAGGACCTCCTGGACCTGTAGGACCACAAGGATATAAAGGTAGACCTAAGATAACACTCAAATTTTTCAACAATTCATAATTTACCCAATTGTAGTCATCACAGTCATTTCCCTACTCTAAGCTTGACTCCCAACCAGTTAGTGTGTGGTCCTTTAAATGAAGAGGAGCCTAATGAATGCAGACTGCACAGTGCATACATGTTAGCAGATCCAGTAGCTTACGTTTATACATTATGGAAACCAGGAAAACTAAAATGTTCAGTATTTCACAAGGCAAAACACTTTTTATTCTTCTTTCCTCTCAGCTTAATTATCTCATGACCACTTAAACTGCTTTTGCATACATATATACATCTTTTTGTTGTTCTTTTCCATTACCAAGGTGACCCTGGAATTCCGGGTACTCCAGGATCTTCAAGAGGTACAGAAAACTCTCAAAATTGTTACTTTTGTTACTTACTGTTGTTAAATACCTCCTTTAGCTTCTGCTTTGTTCTTCAGGGCGATTAATGTCTGATTTTTCCTCAGGCGCAATCTCAGTCACCTCAGGCCCTCCTGGACCTCCGGGTCCTCCCGGCTCTCCAGGGCTGCCAGGTTCCTTCTCTACTTCAGCTGAGATGCGTCAGTACCTCACAGACTATCTGAGTAAGAGACCTTCTACAAAAACTCTCAAACATGGTCACATTTTACATGGACAGCACACAATATGAACATGTCTAATTTGTCCCACGCAGGTAGAAGCAGAATGTCAGGTCTTCCTGGACCTCCAGGCCCACCTGGGCCTCCAGGATCCTTCTCAGGCTCTCTGGAGGACATCTCTGCTCGCATCATTGCTTACATTCAGCGTAAGACATTTAATGTGAAAAATACCTGCATGATTGAAGCAGTTAAAGTGGGGTGGTTGCCAGTAACACCTGCTGCGCACTTTCAGGATCAGGATCCGGTTACAGCATAGGAGTTCAGGGTCCTCCAGGGCCACCTGGCCCACCTGGAATTCCTGGTTCTGGTTCTGGCTCTGGGTCCTTCACTGTCACTGCTCTCATCGCCATGCTGCAGAGTAAGAGCAATGCATGTTCGATCAAGACAAACTGAAAGGAAATCCAACAGCAAACTCTCTAATTCTTTATGTAAACAAAGCACAAACCACCATAAAATGTGACCTTCTAAGGATGTACATGGGCTAAACAATGTCTGTCTGCTGTGATCTGCTTAGGAGATGATGTGAGGAGATATTTGGCAGGACCACCTGGACCACAGGGACCCCCAGGGCAACCAGGACAACCAGGTGCAACAGGAGCAACGGGAGCATCAGGTGGAACTATAGCCAGTTATAACGTGCAGGAGGTAGCCACGTACGTCTTCAGACTGATGAATGGTGAGTACGACTGTGAGGGAAAACAGCTCGATGTCAAAGGTTAAGATTTAGTTTTAGAATCTGAATGTTTGAATGTTTCGGCTTTTATCTCATGATGCTTTTATGTTATTATTTCCAGAAAGGGGGCTCACTGGTCAGCCTGGGCCCCCAGGGCCTCGTGGGCCTCCAGGTCCTGCAGGTCCTGGCTTTGCCACTGCGAGGATCGATTATTCGGCACTGATGTCAAGTAAGAATTTGTGTAACTTTGACACCGACAGACACTAGCAATGTTTACCTGGAAAAGTAAATCTTCCTTCCCATTATATGCACTTACATTTACTAGTTATGCTGCTAGATAGATATAGATACTTTAGTCACCCAGTAGCTGATAACAAAACGATAACGAAAACAACCAAAATGATTAAAAGAAGAAGAGAATATATGGAACAATAACAGGCTCTTTAAACTTGATTGATTAATGCAATCTGGTCATCTTTTTCAAGTGTATTACTAAGTTATTACATAGTAATACCGTTGTAAAATGCATACTAGATACGATTGGAGCGTCAAAATCACAATCCTAAGTTAATGTAGAGTTAATGTTTACTGTGATGGATTATACAAATCCAATTAAATACAGAACAAAAGAAAGGAATACAGAATCACACACTCTAACCATCTTCTCCAACCATCTTCACTCACCTACTCAGATGCAGACTTCCGAACATTCATCAGCCGTGCAGGTTCACAACCTGGTCCTCCCGGTCAACCTGGATTGCCTGGACCTCCAGGCCCTCAGGGTCCCCCAGGACTCTCCACGGCTACAGTGTACGGAGGTGGCAATAGTGGCTACAGCATGGAGGACATCCAGCGTTACCTGCAAGGTGAGTCTGGAAAACATTAAAAACACTCTCCTCTCTCTGGCTGTGCATTTACAAATCATAGTGGCAAAAATTCTGACTTGAATCTTTCCCAGGCTCTGGCTTCAGAGGTCTTCCTGGGCTTCCTGGCCCACCTGGTCCTCAGGGACCACCAGGCAGTTCCACTGGTGTGGTTTCCTATGGTGGACACTTCTCTCAGGAGGCATTCCGTGCTGAACTCCAGGATTATCTGAGGAGTAAGCTGTTACCATCACATTTAGATGCACAAACTTATGTACTACGCTGAAAGCGACAGAATCAGCCGCACTGTTCATAACAATACAAATAAGATGTCACCTACATTATTTTTTATAGGTGACAGCGTTCGGAGTGCTATCATAGGACCTCCAGGACCGAGGGGCCAGAAAGGAGACCGTGGAGAGCCAGGATATGTCCAAGGCTACGTGCAAAGCCAGAGCTACTCTCAGGGTGACTCTCGGTACGGGTCTGACCACCGTCAGGTTGATGTCAGCAAATTGGCTGAGAATCTGGACTACACCAGCGTAGCCATTAAAGTTTCAGACTACATCAAGAGTGAGTCCAATACGATGATTTTTGACCTTAAATAGGATTTGGACATGTAAGAGATACAGATTAAGACATCTGACTAGATGACTGAAGTAATGAGATTAATAATCCTCCTCTAGACCAGGGTCTGCTGCAGGAATATCTGGTTGAGGGTCCCTGGAGAACACAAGTTAGAGCAATTGAAGGACCTGTTGGTCCTCCCGGTCCTCCCGGCCCACCAGGCTACAGCCGGGTCATTGGGGCCTATGGCAATGTCACCGCTGACCTCATGGAATTCTTCAGAAGTGAGAATAAAACTATAGATTTTTCCTTTAATTGTTTATAGATTAAATCAAGCTTACTGTTGAAACTGTCCTTTTCCTCTGACACAGCCTATGGTACCATCCCTGGCCAGCCAGGTAGAGCAGGTCCAAAAGGAGAAAGAGGGTACACTGGACCCCAAGGACAGAAGGGTATGGTCAAATTATGATTCTACTGCATAATCACATAATCTTATCAAAATCAACAAAAGGATTTGCTGATAACAGTTTTATGAGAATACCTGTTGAATATGAAAAAGTATAAATAACACCAGAGTACACATATACCACCAAGATAGGAAAATTCACCTCAGAGGGTGTGCACACTTGCCAGTAACCTTACAGTCTAGATTGGGAGTCTGGTTTTTAAAGATGTTGTAAATTTTTTATCTCCCTTCCCAAAAATCTTAAAAGCTAATCTCCTATCCCACGTATGCAAACAGTGTGCTGTGGAGGGCCGACAGGCTGCTGGTTGTCAGTCGAGCCATGGCCCTCCATCTCAATGCTGTGGAAACAAAGAATTGATGCAGCACTTACCAGTATTGTCCTTCTTACTGGGATCCTCACCTTTCTGAAAAATTCAAGACCGATTAAAAAAACAGCAAAGGCATTGTACAGAATGTCCCGCGGCGTGAAGGGACTGAGCTAAGCACTCTGCACTTTACATTTTACAGGTGATACTGGAAGTCCAGGTGTTCCAGGACTTCCAGGGACACACACTATCCAAGTTCCACACAGACTGCAGAAGCGGGATGCAGGTAATATTATTTAAATGTCAGTCAAATAATAATTGAGTGAATGAAACTTACGCTTGTGTAACTCCACGATGTTTCCGTCTACAACAGGCGATGGTGGTGTGGTCCGTCATCAGCAGCAACGTCGTCGAGCCAATGGCGGCTAAGCATCACGTACTACTGTATCGTTTTTTTTTTGTTTTTTTTGTCTTTTCTTGAAGTGTTAAAACTGTGGCAATAGCAGAGAACACTCTTCATTCTTGCCATTCGTACAGGAGTCAGAGGTAATTCAGGAACTTAAAATGCTTTGGCTAACATAGTGGCAAGGATTTAGCTGCTGGTCAGTGTTTTGTGACACAGACAATTTCAAGATTATACATATGGGTGTATAATGTTTATTCTGCTTATATAGAAGCTTGCGTTCAAACATTTTTTTTCTAGGGACAGGTATGCTTGGGAAAATATCTCTTTCAAGCAATATTTTTGAGCACTTTGCATGTTTTTCTACTGCTTGTGTGATGTGAGTGTATGGTGTATTTTTGTACTACTTGTCTTTTGAGGATTATATTGTATTGAGGATTATTCAAGTTTTAGATGCTGTTAATCTTGTATCAAGGTAACCATGTCAATATTTGTTGAAGCCCTACACAGCTGTCGTACTTCAACCTGTAACAAACAGAGCAGTTATCCTTTTACCTGATTCATTTTAAAAAGCATTTTGTAAAACAGTCCCAGTCAACCGAGGGTCGTTCGTGCAGAGGAGGGTCAGACGCGGCGATTCTGATCTTTTTGTTTTATGCTGTGTTTTGCTCAAGGCTGATGATTTACTTGAACGGTTTGTTGGAAAAACATTGTTGTTTGCGGTGTTTTGCTGGAGCGAGACGTGGGTAATGACAAAGTAAGGACTGATTGGATTGTATATTTTTTAGTATACGAACGCACTGAAATTGATATTTTGTTTATACCTTTATATGTTGAAAAACATTAAATTATGAATTATAAATTGTTCTCATTTACATTACTGAACTATATTTAGCAAAGGTTGAATGATCTGAAAGATGCGTTAACAATAAATCTATTTTTGGACCTCTGACTCTGGACATTTGTATTGACAAGTACTTTTATGTTTAAGAGTTGTTGAATTAAAGATTACAGATTAAGATTAAAATGGCAAATAAACAGTGAATATTTTATTTACAACAAAAATGTCCATTTACAAAGACACTTTAAATACATTTCATCTGACATCAAAAATGCATATATACTGGGAGTATTCAATGTGATTGAATGACACATCAAAATGCTGCAATTTAACAAAATAAAAGATTTGAAATATGCGGGGCGTACGGTGTAATTCATCGACTCAGTTTCCAATAACCCCATTAAAAATCCAGCATTCATGACATTCTGCCACAAACCCTCGCGAGAGAACAAAACACTAATGTCAGCACACGGTATATAGAACCTCGCATACAGAAATTATGACATGCACTGTTGATACGCTGAGGCAAAAAAAATTCATATCTTCCTCTGTGAGCCATCAGCATTTTGTCCCTATAAAACACAGTAACAGACAACGTCGCACACAGCGTGATTGAACTCTGTTACACAGACAGAGTCTCAGATACAGCCCTATGCATTTCATAAAGAGCGACAGCTCCAATAAATCAGGCATACGCGTTTACAAAACTAAATGTGGTCATAAAAGACTGAGGACGTATTTGGAAAAAAAAGATAAAATAAACAATTTAGTCGGTTTGGAGTTCCAATAGGCTTGGTTGGGACCAAGGTGACCGACCGTATTCTACTGCATATTTTAGCTCTTGTGGCAAAACAGTGCAAATTAACAGCTTTACATTCCTTTATTATGCATCCATGTATGGTTGTAACTCTTAAAAAAAGCGTTTGATCAAGTGAACACTGCTTAACATAATTTGATGGGAAGGGAATCATATACTAAGAAAAGGAAACAGAGTCTCTAAATGATTGGAACACGGTGTAACTGGAATCATGTACTAAACCATAGACATGTCATCCTCGTGTTAGGCAAAGTATCTCATTTAACTTCATATGTGGATAGACACAGTTAACATTTACAACACAGTACAATCCATTTGCTCACAGCATTTCGATTCCGGATGTGGCACTGTTAAGAACCCCGTGACAACATTAGACACAGGCCACATGGGACTACACGGCCATAACAAAGCCCTATAACGTATGGGAGCGTCACATCACCCCTGATACAACTCCGACCTTACATGCAGCAAAACAAGACCTGGGCGTTGGCTCAAGCACCAGCTAATTTGAAATGACTTTTGCATCTATGGAGAGAAATGCTATCTAAGTGCAAAACATTCAGTGGGCACTTTATTAAGGGTCTAAATGGAGAAAAAATATTTAAAAAATAAACAAACTAATGAGGCACTGGAGATCATTCATACTGTAGCTTACAGTCCGTCTGATAAGCTCAATTTGCCTACTGTCAATTCAAACATGCTCGGAAAAGTGCATACTGTCCTTTGGACATTTCCCAACTAGCTGCAGAATAATGATTTTCAGGAAAAAAAACCCAAAAACGGTGCGTTTGTGCGAGTTAGGCACATCATGCTCGTTAATGGTGGAATCAAAGCAGCGAAGACAGCCAGAAAAATGTTGCCAACTCACCCGGTCAGTCTATGAGCACAGCCATGTTTGTGTCAGCACTGCAGGCTATGAGCCGGAGTTATGCATGTTTGGGATGGGGTAAAATCTGGACACTCGGCTCTGGGTGGTGGGATTAAGGCATTCGGATTCGCCGCTCATCTTGAAGAAAACCTCCTGCTCTTGGAGCTTCCGTGTGAACTCCTCTTCTAGTGCCTGCAGGGGGCAGCAGATACACACGGCTGAGTTAGAGGAGGGCGCGTGAGAAGATTATAAATGATGCAACCACTTTGTTCCATATGACAATTTACATGAAGGAGATTATGAAAGGGGCAATTGTGAGAAAATCATTTTGAGTAAAGGAGGAAAATGAAGGGGGCGAGATACCTTCTTCCTGGGTCGGAGCCTCTCTCTCCACTCCTTAATCTCTTGGCTGTGGTCCTCATCCAGCTCCTTCAGCTTCTGGGTCTCGTGTTCAATCAGCAGGTGGCATTTCTCATTCTGGGATACAATGTCAGTTTGGAAAAAGTGCTTATGAAAACGAAACACACTATGCTGGATGAATGACAACTCCTGTCCACTGTTCTCTCCAACTACACTGAAAATATGTTTTTTTTCCCTCTTTTAATTCCTTTTTTGATCCTTCTATTGTCACAGAAACAGTAATTTATTCATCTATGTATTTTAACTAATGTGTGATGGACCCTCACCTGTAGCTGCTGCAGCTCCCGGATGTTCGAGTCACACTGTAGCTGCAGATCCCTCATCTGGTTCTCGTGTTTCTGATGCTGATGGAGCCTCTCGTTCTTCTGCCTTTTGTCTTCCTGGGAGGCAAACTGGAAAAAAACGGCAAAAACGCAAGCTGAAAGTGTAATCTATGTGTTTTTTCATCACATTTTAACAACACACCAAAAAGGCCAAATTATGTATATATTCAAGTATCCAATTTTCAACATCTATGTTTTGTACTCTCTAAACTCAATATGTGAAGCATACCATCAGAGCAGATTATCTAAGAAAACAAAAAACAATAACCATGTTCAGTCAAGAGACTCTGAAGCTTCTTCACCTGTTTAATCCTCTCTCTCTCCTGCTCGGCAGTGAAAGCGGCGGCAGCGGTGATGCGGATGCTCGTCTTGAACATGGCCATGCGGGTCTTGGCTTCGCTGCGCTGGATCTTAGGCAGTCGAACCCTCTCCTGTGTCTGCCTGTTCTTCATCTCCTCTATCAGCCTCTGGTTGTAGCGCTGCATCTGCTCCATCTCCTGAAAGACGTAGGAATGGACACAAAGATGTGCGTGAAGACATATCAGACACGATTCTTCTGGACGTAGAGTTTGAACAAGGGCCCCTTCTCTGACCTTCTCATGCCTTTTTAGCAGCTGGTGTCTCTGCATGAAGTACTGGTCTTTGAGCTGCTGCTTTAGCTGTTGGTGCTTCTCCTGCAGGTGGCGCTCCTCCAACTCCCACATGGCTGCTTCTCGAGCTGTAGCACACAAGAAATGACTCATGTCCTTAAGTACTAAAACATAAGTTTAACATGTAATATAGTAGGCATGTACAGACTCGTAAGAAAGCAAAGAGGGATACGACAGAACAGAACAGACAAGACGGTTGGCAAATTGGACAAGCTGGAACACATCGTCTACTGTGTTCAAGTGCGTCTCATTTCATACACACGAGCTTCCAAAACCAGATTAACACAGAAAATTTGATTTAAATGGATATCAATATTTTTTGCTGGTAGTAGACCATTTCATACAAATCACATGAAGATTAGATTACACTGGCAATATTCCAGTTTTACCTCTGATTGGTAATCCTTCACGTCATGTTGTCATTAGATATTATTGAATTGTAATCATAGATTTATTAATTAAAGTTTGATGAGGTGTTGTAAAGTAGGGGGTCAGCAACACATTCATGAGCTATATGCACACATCATCAACTACTCGTCGCCATAACTATATTGGTGTTATCAGCCTGCTCTCTGCTGTAGCTCTTCACAGGTGTTTCTCCTCCTACCTCGCATCAGCTGCTGCTTGTGGTTGAGGCAGTCCCTCTCAATAGTGGCGATCTCGAGTTTATGCTGCTGGATGATCTTCTTCAGAGCGCCATCCAGCTCCTGCTGCTGCTTCTGCAGGAACTCCTGCTCCTGAGGAGCCGGAGAGACAAAGAGCAGTGAGATGCGGGCAGAGGAATTAACAGAGAGACGAGGACAGCCACGAGCAGAGAGAGCAAAGACAGAAACCTGAAATCAGCTTATAAAGTCCTCTCAGCTCAACCACAACTACAGTATAGTACAACACAGAGCACTACAAGTCACATCACTGAGTGGAGTCAGTTGGAGACACTCAGATCATGGATGGCAATGATCCACAATGGAGATGAAGAGGGAGAGAGAGAAAGAGGAGGAGAGGGAGAGAGAGAGAGTGTGAAAAGATTAACAGTTCAGTAGAGGTTCAGACTCAAAGTTTTATGTATGACAACATCTACATCGACATTCAAAGCATCCAGAGTACGGCCTACATTATGAATGGATCATTACATAATGTGCCTGCCTGGGCTACTTATTCATTAATGTAGCTTTTATAGCTTTATGTATAATTCAGGCTACAACAATCAATTTAATGAGTGATTTAATCCTCAGATTTACAACACCTTCCTGGAAATACATTGTAGGCTACATACTGCAATTAACTACAGTACCACTGATTGATTAAACGATTACAGAGAATTTGCTTCGTCAGAAAAAAAATATTGTAAAGTGTATATGATAGCTTCCCCGTAAGGTGGTGTGTGTAAAGTGGGATAACACTAATCCTTGTCTGACAAGAACAAACGGGGGAGGGGTGGAATCAGCAGTTCCCAATCTATGTGTTCACTTCCAGACTCCATTAAGTCGGATGCAAAAAATGGAGTACAGCCTAAACCAAGGTGGAAAATAATCTATTTCATGGGGCAATTTATGTGCAGACAAGAACAGAAAAAAATTTGGGGATATTTTAAATGCACTTCACTTGGTGAAATACAGAAATTCAATTCTTCAGTGAATTGAGAAATAAATGAATACATAAATAAATTATGTAGGCTCAGGTCCCGTTTTATGGAGTCAAATAGAACTGAAGGTTCAGAAAGACACTGGGAAGTTTGTTTTCACATCAAAGAAGGGCTTTTTATAAGATCAGAAGAAATACCTGAAGTACATGTATTTAAATCAATATATGAACTTTAGGCATCATGCCAAGCGTATGTCAGAGACATAGGATGAAATGCAACTACTGCTCCATTTTTTTTTTCAGGGATTCTCAGCTCATGATCATAGGCAGAAATTGATTAATCAAAATGATGAGTGAATTCATCATGGTTTACTATATTTATAGTCAGTTTGTTATGCGAAATTTTGTAAAACAGAGGGGTGATTTACTACTTAAACCATGTTTTTTTTACACTGGTCTAAAACAGACTACAAACTTTGTGGTTTTTTTGCTGTAAAACACTGAGCAGGAGGAGAAGAGAGAACCACTGCACAAACACGGTAACCACAAAACACTACAAAAAAACCAACACTGCCCATGCTTACACGTGAAGCTGAACCAGCACACGCTACCGTGCCACTAAGGAGGAACTCCTCCTCGCACATTTAAGTATGGGCCAGAGACGGAGAGAAACGTGACTTTGAGGAGAACTTACATCCTGCATCTGAGCGTTGAAGAGTGCGCATGAGGACAACTGAAATGACTGTATCATAACCTGGGCCACTGCCTGCGGAGGAGAGCACATGGAGCACTCGCCCTGATCAGGGACAGACACACACAGCAGCCTGAAGATCATTCATTCACACACAGTCACACACTGGCTCCTATGTAACACGATGGCCCTTTAATACTTCAGTAAGCTCAGTGAGTTTGTTCGCACAGCACAGTTTCATATCAATGTTAGGAGAAAGTCAACAAATCCATTATTAATGTTCTTCTCATGCTGGAAAGCGGCTCCTAAATTCCTGCGCTCGAGTTCATTTCAGCCTGCAGAAGAGCAGCTTTGTTAACATAATTGCCATGCTGCTGGCTTAGGAAGCGTTAATTATCGAAATGGTCTCAATATAAACAATGTATTTTTCCATACGATTCATACACGATTGTTGAAAGATGCAAAGGAAAAGACCGGAGCGATCTTTCAGTACAAGTCAACTGCAGAGGATAACATGCTTGTGACTGTATATGCAAAACTTCAGTGAGTCCGGATATTAAAATTCGACAGGAAGAGAAAAGAGAGAGAGAAGGATAGCTTCAGTAGTACAGAGAGTAAGTGATGGTTTACCTCTGCACTCTTAAGGAGCGACAGGTCCTCCTTTAAGCGTTTCATGAGCTCTTTTCGCATATGTTTGGGGGACTGTCCAACTTCCTGTTTTACCTACATTGTGTGTACAGAAACGGGGTAATGCGGTTTGTTTCTGAAAACCTGAACACAGGAGGCCCGTGACAGCAAAAAGACATGCATGCCCCAGTGCGAGAGGAAAGAAACCACACCTGATTAACAGTCAGCAAGCTCCATTTTCATGAGCTGGCTCGATGAAAGAAGTCATTTGTTCCGTTGATTAGTAGCTTTTCAGCGCCCGTCAGAACAAGCCAATTTAATGATAAGATGATGTATAATTGTATGATTAAGTGTCATGTCATTTTGGTGTGTACAGAAAGAGCAATAGGTATTAATCTCAGACAGCTCCCCCTTATGTTACCCTGCATTCAATTAAGACCCACAGCCATTAATTATTATTTTGAGTATTTTGTTATGTGATCTTAAATAACAGAGCAACTGAGGTGGAATCACTTGTTAACTGAACACACAACTAAATATAACCACAACCAAATAAATATTTTGTAATATTGACTTGCAGCCTGGTTACTGATTATCATGAAAAAAAAAGAGGTTCGATTCCACGCTATCGTAGTAAATCGAACAGATCCATTTGTCATGGAAGTGCGTAAGTTTTCACGGTCATATTGAAAATCTTTAGATTTCAGTACAGTTCACATGTATGTGTAAAGATTTCTCAGATTTTCCGTCTTGTTGTCGAGGTGATACTTGATGTTATGCCTTTTGCAAAGGTCTCACTTGGATCAAAATCTTTTAGAACCACCGCTTTACGTCTTAGTGTAAAAAAAATCCTCAGCAATAATTTTCCTGCTGAAGACTATTCCATATCAGTTGCTCTAATAGGAGGGTATTATTATTTCTCTATCCCAACACCACACTGAGAAATCTCCACAAGTCGGCCATCCCATTTCCAAAGCCACCTCACACACTCATACGGGAGACAAGATTAGTTACACAAACAGTAACAGTACATTTCAAGATGTTAAAATAACGGCACAAAAAAATACACACTTGTCAACTGGCATTTGCTTATTTTCTGTATATCATCTAAAACAGTAAAATACACTCAAAGCAGAGCAATAAACGCCATCAAAATTCAATTCTACCCAGAGCTGCTGCTATGAAAAGGCTAAGTGAAACACATCATCTGCAAGCCCACCAAAAACCTCAACAAAGGATGTAAAGTCAGCAAAGCACAGACACACAGAGCCAGAAAGAACCAATAGCATCATTTCAGACACACCACATATGCACCACAAGCCAAGCATGCCACCATGAAAAATTTCAACAAGAGTTATTTTTTATGATGACAACTCCGTGGCAGAGAGGCAAACAAGAGGCCCGAGGGCAGATGAATAATGGGTCATATAACATGGATCTTCGATAAGAAAATGAGCAAAGTACCAGGCTGAAGAGCTAGGCGACCCTGAACACATGATTAACGACAGAGCCAAGTATTGGGTTGTTACGCAGCTTATATGGGTCACATGCACATTCTTCTGACCTCCCAACCGCCACCAGCAAGGACCTAATCCCCTAAAGCCACGTCCATGCACACCGTTACATACAAAGCTGTACCTCTTTCTTGCGGTTCTTCAACATGTTTTGGAACTTAGAAAGCTCTTTGTCCTGGTCCGCTTTGATGCGTTTGGCCTCGTCCCGGAGCCGGCTGGTGTGATCCTGTTCCAGGCGCTCGATGGTCTGTTTCTGCTTCTTTTCCAGGTTCTCCACTTCTTGGTCATACTGACGCTTCTTAGCCTTTGTGGACAGAGAGATCACACGATGGACATATGCAAACCAGATGCAATAATGTAACTTTGATTAAATAAAAGCTACAGGTTAGTTTCAGGCCTTTGAAATAAAAAAAATAAAAGACACTGGTGTGGTCACAAGCAACTAAACAGAGTCTGCCATATATAGAGAGAATTTGACTAACGATTAAAGGTGACACGTTATTTTATCTTGACTGTCTCAGCTACATCTTTTATTTTACTCCTTGTCAGATTTAGATCAGCTTTGAGATGAAGCATTTCGTTTCCAAGGAGCTGACTAAATAAAAACATCACATGGCTGCAGAGTGAGCAAGCAGCCACCTTCAAAATGACTCACGGTAGTTTCCTGTTCAAAGCGCCGGTAGATCTGCTCTCTCTGCTGCTGAAGCTTGTTGCTGAGCTGCTGTTGTGCCCTCTGCTCCTCTTTCTGCAGGAGGCGCAGCTCTCTCAGCTCCTGACGCCTGCGAACAACACAGCAACAACCGTTTTTGTGTCACTGACATATGAGTTTATAATAGATAGTTATTATAATAAATATGTATATAATAAATATATAATAGTTATTATGAGAGACAACACTTTTTCTGGTTTTATGATCCTTGTCACATTTGAATGAGGGTAGTAGTTAAACTGTTTCAGTATACTGAGAAAGGGTTGTTATCTCTGAAGATACAACAAAATCATTAGCACTTCATTTTATGAATTATTATTATTATTTATGAAATGAATGGAACTATTTGAGGCAGGCGTGTTAAATAGGTCATGTCCCACATTCAGACTTATATCATATAGACATACCTCAGGAATCTCATCTCTTCATTCTTGGTGTCATTATCGGTCACTATCTTTGATGTGGTGACACTGACTTCCACGCCATCCACCATGAACTTGCGTGTCTTCTTTAGAGTCTTCTTCTGGCGTTTTGAATCCTTCAAGAGAACAGAGAGGTTGTGGAGATAAACACCTTAATTTGTTAAATGGCCACGTGTGTGGTTTATTCAACAACTGAGGCTGTAGGTGAGGAACAGATATTACCTGCACAGAAATGGAGCCTCCTTCTTTGCTTTTGGACAGGAAGCTGGAGATGGACAAGTTGAGGTCAAGGCTGCTGCTATCTGCGGCAGAACTGCTTCCAGAGTCAGAGTCCTTCTCCACATCAGCCTTGGCGACCACAGCGGGGCTTCCCTGCTCCGCTTTTGCTTCCGAGTCAATTTCACTCTCTGGGAGAGAGACGGCATCTTGGGAAACGCTTCCATCTAGCTGCATATTTTTGTCCGCTTCCTCCTTGTTTGTGACATTTGAAGTGGCCGCTTGCTCCAAAATCTCAGAAGTGTCTTTGGCTTCTTCACTGACTCCGTTTGTAGATTCAGTTGGTGCATGCTGGACCACTTCAACCTCTTCTATGGCCTGATTCTTTTGTGTAGACTGATCTGCCTGGTTGGGAGGTTCATCCTCAGGCTGCACCTCATCATCAGTCACCCGACTCAGTTCATCTTCTGTGGTCTCTTTCTCCACTAAAACCTCAGTTGAGCACCCATCTACACTTAACTCTATGTCTGTCCCTCCATTTATGTTTACATCCAATGCATTTGATTCTATACTGGTCTCTCCATTCATTGGTAAGTCTGTGCCATCAACTTTGTCTTCTTGTTGAATATCCTCAGCAGGTCCCTTGATTTCTTCTTCTCCCTGTGTTACTTCTTCTGATGTGGTATCCTGTTCTTCTTTTACACCTTCAGGTTGCTCCTCTAATTCTTCAGGTTTAGCAGGCTGTGGAGTCAATTCATGTTCCTCTCTATCTGCTTCTTTTTCTTTCTCTATTCTCTCCAATGTTTGATCTCCGTCTTCTCCAATTATTGGGGAAGATTCTTCCTCCGTGTTCTTTTCTTGCAGTTGTCCCTGTTGCTCTATTTCTCTATCCTCACTTACAGGTTCCTCGGTGTCAGCATTATCTGAAGTTTCCTCTGGCTGTGGTACTTTAATCTCAGCAGAAATATCTTCAGCTAGTCTAGCTAGTTTAGGCTCTGCTGGCTCCTGTGGGACAAAGTCCTTGTTGGGCTCTGTTAGCCCTGAGATCAGGTTGTCGTTAGGGACATCACACAGTTCACTGATTTTCTCCTCCTCAGTTTTGTCTACCTCGCTCGTACCCAGGCCTTCATCAGACAGTTTGTCACTGGTCTTGTCCTCAGCAGGCTCAGCCTCCATCTTTTCTGTAACAGATTCCAAATTGGAAGCAGGTGGTGGAACTTTATCATCCTCAGAGCTGGCAACGCTCGCATCTGATGGTGCACGCTTGTGTCCATGACGCCCCTGAAAAAGAATCACAGGAAATGTACAATGTGTGATGAGATGTGTCACTGCAGTGCCAGGATAATTCAAATTTAATAATCCTTAACAATACGCGTCATGGTCAAAATTAATTTTTGCCACAACACAATTAATGGTTAAGTACTATAGTGCATCTTATGTATATGTACCGGTGGTACTTCAGTCTCTTCCTCCTCCTCTTCCTCTTTACCATCTTCAAACTCCTCTGTGACTTCAGCCTTGGCCTCTGCAATCAGTTCTCGAAGAGGTTTGCTATCAGCTACACTGCTGACAAAAGGATGCTACATGGGTGGGCAGCGACACAAAAGATGAAAATTATTTTTTTTTTTCAAAACTTTTGCCAACTCTTAATCTGAATAAAATACAAATACATAATTCACAACAGAAAACAATTCATAACTTTCACCAGTGCACCTCTGCTAGGCTGATCTCTGTGTTAAGAGAGATCTGCCTACCTGCCTATAGCTACTATGGCATATATCACATTACCTTATTTGATTCATTTTGACATGGGTTCTGCTTGGGAAGATGATTTGTACGCAATCATCCCAACTACTTGTGTTGCTGTTGGATGCGATAAATGTATAAAAAGGATGATGCAAGATCCTATTATCTATAAGCAGAGTATGTGGGAAAGCTTCATGATGGTAACGGACATTAATAGAGTCACAAGGTTTCAGTTTTCAGACTCCATGTTCCTCGTGTGACATTTTAGAGACATAGTTCTGAACTACAACTGTGATTTAGACAGCGACTCGCAGCCTTATACAATTATAGACAAGCCTCGCAGTGCGATACTGGGAATGAGACGTGACGCCATGTGGAAAATATCTATCCGCTTGGAAGTATGACACAGTCAGGACTAGAAAGTGAGTGAGTGAAGTAGGGCGGTTTACCTGTAGAAGCTGTACTGCACTCCACCTATTGTCTACATTCTTATCAAGGGATTTACGCAGAAAGTCTGTGAATTCTGGTGACCTGTTATGAGAAGATAAAGAAAGAATCTGTACGTTGGACATAAAACTCAGCTTTATGGAATACAATTAATTTTCCCTTTGGCCATTCAGCTAGGCAATAATAAACAGTCATGCTGTTACACATTAAAAAGTCAAGCTATCGGTATCTTGAGAACCATTCCAGCAACCCCCTCTCCAAGTCATCAACACTGAGCTCACCAGCGAGATGGCTGCATGAGGGTGGGTGGCTCGGCCTTGGCTATTTTCAGCAGCACTCTCATGGGATTCATCTCGTGGTTGGGCGGCTCAATCTGTGCCAGCTCAATTAAGGTCACCCCAAGGGACCAGATGTCAGCCTTGTAGTCATATGGGCGATCCTTGGAAGTTTCACACATTACCACCTCTGGAGCCATCCTGCAAAATACAAAATTGCAAGCTTGTAAAAATCATTGAGCAATTACTTGATGGTGTTGTAGAATTGCGAGACAGGAAGCAGAGTTTGTACAACACCCAAGTGCACTCAAGTTGCTGAATGTAGCTTTTTCCTTTATCCTTCATTCCATGACTATTGTGATCATTGTGACACTACAAATTACTCCGGCTGTGAGACACCATCAAGCAATTACCAAAAGGAAAAGAGTGAAAACAGTCTTTGACCTTGGCTACATGACTTACCAGTATGGAGTGCCGATGAAAGAATCTCTTCTCTGTAAAGTCTTGGTATTTTTAGCAGAGACTCCAAAGTCAGCTAAAAAAATAGAAATAAAGGTAATACAAGACACCGTTCAGCCACAAATCAAACTAAATGATGTAACACTGAAACTGAAGAAAACTACAAAAAAAAACAGGTATGGCAGATCTCACCACAACAACTATTCATCCTCTAGTTTTCTGTAAAATTTGATCATGATATTGCATGTAGGAGAGAAAAGAAAAACCTCCATATCCAAGCTCTAATACTCCATCATCCATCACTGCTCCAACTGGCCGTGTTACCTGTGTAATTATTTCAGCCTGCTCTTTTATTCTCCCGCATCACTTATGCTAACATCAACCAGGCGAGCAGAGATCTATCATTATGTCCCTGTTGGCTGCTTAATAATTACTGTTTGTCAGGCTCCATCATGACCCTCTGCCTACAGACCATGAATCATCAAGGAAAATGGAGCAATGGATGCTACAGCACCTACATGTACATTTACACATCATGCAATATTATCTAAGCAGTATAACTGGCCCCAAAATATAAGTGGAATCCAAAATCTGAATATAGAATACAATAATTTGTTTGAGGACAGTTGTTGTTAAGACCTAGGTCAGTGACAAATTCCAAATTTATAGTTCACACATGACTATTAAACCTAGATTGCCACATCATTCTTGACAAAGGCATTTAGAGTTGACTACCAATTATCCCTTTAAGCCCAATTTAAGCCTAATTTACCTTGAAGGAAGTATTACTGAGGCCACCATGAGAGCATTCCTCAGTGTGAGTGAGGATATTCAACATCATGACCTAAAATGCAGGACCAGAAAGGTGAGCTTTATTACCCAGTTTCACATCTCCCTCCAAAGACAGAAGAATGTTTCCGGCTTTCAAGTCTCTGTGGATGACTTTGTTCTCGTGGAGGTAAACCAAGGCCTCTAAGGTCTGCCTGCACACCACACGAATCTGGGGTTCAGTCAGGGGCCTCTCAAGTTCTGTGGACAGACACAAGCAAAAATCAGCATCCATTACTGGGATTCTCAACCATACTTCATTCATTATGTACTATAAAAAAGACTTGTTGTACAACACAGACACAACATTAAGTCTCAAATGTGATGTCTTGATAGAAGCCATAGCAACACCCCCTTGAAACAGCCAGCATGTATGACTGTACAAGTCTAGTTGTTTCAGGTGAATCAGAGAACAGGTCAGAATCCTGCAGAATGCTCCTACATGACCACGGTTTGCAGTGTTGATTTATAAATACCAAAGAGTGCGTGGTGTTATGGGTACTTCATAATACTTCACACAGCCGTGTCAGCTCAGCCAGAATGGGTGCTGAGGTCTTCAAGACACACAACACAACAACAGAAGCAGATTGTTGAGGCATTAGAAGTGGCCTAACCACTCCTTGAAATATGAGCTACAATAATTGCAAACTTGCCTCTGCAACTGGGGAGAGGGGAAGAAATCCCACAAAGGAAGCTTGTGGATGGAATGAAAAAGACCTGGCACCCGAGGATGGAGCAATAAAAACAAGCTCCAGAACTTTTTTCTGAATTTATGTTTCCTTCTACAAAGTGCCAGTAAGGGACTTACCCAGCATGATGGCATCCACTGCACCGCCTGCACAGAACTCTATCAGAATCTACAATGAGGAGATAAAATAAAAAAGAATAAGAAAGGCGTGCAGTAAGGCAGTGTAGACTCAAAGTTAAAGAAAATGACTGTAACGACCGGTTCGCCGTTACGTGCAGACATTGTACATATTATTAAATATAGTTGTTTTAGTTAATTAATAGATGGTAACACCGAGGATGTTTGAACTGGGTTATAGGTTGCATATATTAGCACACATGGAGTTGTTTTGACAGTTGTATTTATTAAGGAAGTTGTGTGCGTGTGTGGCAGTGGGCGAGTCCGACGGTCGCGACACGCATTCTGCGAATAAAGACACAGACAACGCACAATTACTGAAGCGTGGTGAATAAGTTAAGGGATAAAGGATGTAAGAAACATTAACGCCATGTAACAACAAGGTTTAATTCATTAACTTACTTCTGCCTATCGTCCATTTCCTGAGGTGTTCGGGCAAAAGTGTTCCCCAGGGGCCCGCGCACCTATTAACAGTTCCGGGAGGGTGAAAACAAGTGGGGAGTGGGCAGAGGGGGAGTGTTGCCGCACTGTTTTAACGAATGTATTTTTGTAAAAGGTTATGGGTATTTATCGGGTCGATTTAACTGTGTATATTTATTAATCTTGGTATATATTTTTGTTATTGGTTTTAGGAAAATATTTATTGTATATATTTGTTGTGATCTGTCCATGTATGTAGCCCAGATAATGTTTCGGGCCAGCCAGGTAATTGAGGAAGCCTCTGCATATAAGGCAGTCAGTTGGTGTTGAAGGGTGTGGCTGGTAGGTGTATGCTGCTCATGGTGAGAGAGAGAAAAAGAAAAATACGAATAAAGAAAATTTATGTTAAACAGTCATTTTTGTCTGTCCTGCTGCTGTTTTGGCTCACATACTTGGGTCGCTCGGGCAATGATCTTCATACATTCAACACCATCTACTCTTTTTTTATTGATTAGCTGAGGAGACGTTCCAGGGAACCAATCAATCATTATATTGCAGTAAATCAATTGTAAGCAGTAAACAAAAAATGGAATCAACTATTTTTCTTTTGGTTTCTTACATATGTACTTGTCTGTAAATGTTTGTATATAATTCAAGTGCATTTGATAATTGATTATCTGGAGAGTTCAACAACTAGTGTAGTTATTCCTTCAGTCAGAGTGGAACCGCTTCATGCACATGACTCACATCCTGGATCTTTCATCATACATTCTTAAGCTAGAGGTCTTCCTCAGCTCAGTTAGCTGTACACTGTATTTATGAGATAAAGCCATAATTCAGACCCTTCCTTTACGTCAACATATGAGTATACCAGTTGACCTGGAGACGGTTCACAAAAAAAAGGTCTGAAAAGATTTGGTCAGTGCCAACGGAGCAACCATTAAAACCAAGTCAAACTATTTGTATTACAAGACGATTAGAGGGACAAAATTCTAACACAGTAAGCCAGTGAATGATGTATTAATAGATTTGAAAATGAATGTGTGAAAATCTATATAACACTTATATATGAAAGAAGACCTAAATATGGCTACATTTACACCACCAAGTACAAGTGACCAACTCTTCTTGCTCACATGTGGCTCATTTCAAATGTGTTGTGAACATTCAAACATTAAAAAAGTTAGCGGTATCAGAACATTCTCAGATGTGTTTTGGGAATAAACCTTACATTTGCGGTATCACATTAATGGACAAAGCAACGATCATGTAATCACGCAGCTAAATTTGCCAACCATCTTAAAATATCACACTCTTCTACTTTGAATGACATCAACAATCTATGTAACCGCTGCTTCCCATCCATAGTAAGTGAAGCTGAAGGCTCAGGTGAACAGATCTAAGTAGAAGTTGTGCGCCTGGGGCGAGAAGGAGGAGCAGAATAAAATGCAGGGGTCGTATCACAGTAAATCAGTTTCTAAAGCGATTTCTATCACCACGGCATATCAAGGCTTTAAGTGCGAGTGCTATAATAATTCTTTTCTTTTTCTCTACCTCAGCTATAATGAAATCATGGCAGACGTTTAAAGGTTGTTTGGAAAGCAACAGCTTAGCTCCTCTGTTTTGCAAGTCCCCAATTGCACAAGTATTCACCAATTAATGAAAAAATCTGAGCTATTATTGCTCAATAGATGCCGTGCACGAGATTACTGAGATTTGGAAATGACCAGCCGCTGAACTCAGTTATGATAGCTGATGTAATGTATCTGACCACGGTTTGATCTTTATTGGCTTTGCCAGCGTGTTGGTTGGCAGCTCACGGTATCAGATGATAGACAAAAATCAATCAAAGCTACAACTGAGCACGGCACTCGTTCAGGAAAAGAAACGAAAGACGAAACCGAGCGGTTGTTCCTGCATATAAAATTCACCGTGTCACGGGAAACTTATTTATCTTCTGATGATTATGAAAAGTGACGGATGACATAGACAAAATTGCTCATCTCAGTCTCAGGATAAATCCAAACCTCAGATTTGTAGCGCCATGTCTGTCCTGATTACTCTTACATACACTGTGTGTATTAACTCAGTGTACAACACACACAAATGGGAAGCAGTTACACATTCATCATGCTGCTTAAAGCTTGGACCAGAGGGACTGCCCGCATGCAGCTCTGAATTATTCACAGGCACTTTCGCCAGCCGCCGAAACCACTCCATTATCTTCCATAGATGTGGCCAGTCCGCAAGGGATGGTCACTTGACACCACCTGCTCGGACCTAATTGCTGTGGGGCCTCTTCCAGCACATACAATGAGAACCACTGACCACGTTCTGCAATGTGACTCCACTGTCTGTCCACCGCTTCTTTTGCCACTGTGAAGCGTGGGTCCAAGGTCAACAAAATAGATATGTATTTGACTTCTGTCACGTCGGAAGTTGCAAACACCTGCTGCTGTATTTAAAAGTGAAATGAAGCGCAACTATGCAATAACAGGTCAGCTGTCCAACGTCGTTTACCTTAACCATCAAGACCTCCATAATGAGCAAGAAGCTGTTTTCAGCTTTACTATGCATGCACCGTTTCTACAGCAGAGACCTAACAGGCTGGGTTTTATTCTGTGTAAGTTTTTAAATCTACATTTGGAACACATTTTAACCTTCATGTATAAGATAAATATTCTGTAAGGGCATCAAGTGGCCGCACACTTACCCAGAGTTTGCCTTCAAAGTAAAATGCATCCAGCAGTTTGACAATGAAGTGGTGGTCGCAGGAGGCTAAGATGTCGATCTCTACCATGTAATCCTCCAACTCGTCCTCCGTCTTGGTGTCAATAACCTTGGCAGCAGCCAGGGTACCATTTTGCTTGTTCTGCGCCTAAAACCAACAAAATACGGAAATTGTTAAGTTAATTTTCTTGTAATAAAATGTAGAAAAATGAACGGAGGGTGAGGATCAAACAAGAGTGTTTTCTGATACTGATGAATGGGCACCGGAACACAAAGTTTGGCACACTTTTCCAGGGCTGCACAGAAGACGGGCTACTTAAAAACATCCATCAACGTTCATTTCATTTAAAGACAAAAGCCACTTTGGGCCTTCAGCATTGAACGCTGGAGTACGTTATGGCCCTGTGCAGATGAAGGGAACCTAGCGGAAGATCAGAGATTTATAAATGCAGTATCCATCTAAATATTTACAGTAGACCTCATCTTCTGACCCACTGCAGCATTCGCAGTCCCTGTATGACTTGCACTTTCGCTCGACTCTCATTTCTCTGTAAATGTCTCTTTAATACAATGAAGTTACCCTGGCAGCAGTGAATTAGACACAGGGGAAAATAATTCCATGATTTAACAAGTTACTAATAAAATAGTGGTGACACACTTAGCTGTGGAGTTATTTTAAGGCTGGCTTTGGACTTAATGTTTGTGGGTACTGGCATAATCTCACAAGGTTAAGGGAAAAAGACGGGAGAGGGTGTTAACGCTAACTGCTGAAGTGTGTCAGAGCCTGTATTTACACACTTCTGGACACACGCGCACACACACACACACACACACACACACACACACAATTTCTTTCCCTTTGTGCCGTCTAGTACAGGCCACCGCCAAGACAAATATGGATTCAAAGTTAGAGCAGCGATAATCTGCTTTTGTATAGGAGTTAGACCTCATCTCCGAGGCCTGTAGTCATTATGTACCTGTCATTTAACAACACTGAACATTATATCCTGTCGTCGTCTAGAGAAGTGATTTGATGGAAATCTGTTCTTTCTTTTACTATTTTTTCTTTTACATAAACTTTTTTTCAACTTCAATCTGCCTCTTCTCATGAGTTGTCATACATATTACCTGTTAAAGTGCAATAACGTCCATGTACAACAATGTTCACATCCAAAGTTTACTGATGTTTCCTTTTTTCCAACATATATTTTAAGACCCAAGACGCATATCTTGTATGTACGAAAGTGACTCTGATTTGTTCATCACAACGTACAGTTACAGACAATTCTGGTAAACACTACAGGACATTTTAAGACACTGAACAGTAAAGTACTTAAATTTTGGAACTGACCTGTCTCAGTAGCAGTCAATCATAATAACAGTTATTATACTGTCAACAAAATCTTACACCACTCCAGCTGTATTGCATTGGCACACTGCTTGGCAGGAGTAGCTGGTCTGTTGCATTAGAAGGAAGGCAGATTTATCAGTCAATGTGGACTGACTGACTGTGAGATGAGTTATATCAACAGTTTGTATTAGCATTAACAGCTAATATATCTCTGCCATGCTTGCTCACTATAGGAGCTGTACAACCTACACTATGTGGGGCTTTCACTAAGGTCAGAAATCCTCTTATTCACACCACAAAACAGCTGATTCTCACACTTTTGGCAATTGTTCTGTCACCATGCCCAAACGTGGCAGCCGTCACAAGCCTGTGAAATAACCCATGAAGTACGTGGAGTCAGTGTTTGTGACATAAAAAAGGAAACGCCCCATCCCTTATATGTGTGAGAACAACACAAGGAGTCAGTGAAGTGCATAGATTAACTTAAGCATTGGCAGGCATCTAAGACCACTGGACACTCTCATTTAATCAACTAAGTAAGTCTTAAAATCCAGCAGATTAAGATTTCTGGACAATTAGAAAACCTAATTGATCACTGGAGTTCCAGGAACTAACATCAGTGCTGCACAAAGAGAAAGCTTTTCTACATGGCTTAATGAAATAAGAGACTGGATGTGATCAAGAGATGGAGGTCACGATGGGCTCATAAACACTAAACCAATACACATCACTTAATAAGAAACACTACTTTTGACCTAAATTCATCACATACTGTAACTGCTTGTGCTATATAATTTATCAAAGCATTTCAAATACGTGGTTTTCCAATGAGAACTATCACAAATATGTACGTGAGAGCATGTGTGATTACAGACTGACAGACTGAATGTGTGTGTTTACATCCACAGGTAACATCAAAGACAAACACTACACAGGGCTAGGTTGGTAAGTGGAGAAGCAGAAATCACAGGATGTGGGCACCAAACAATAAATGCAGAAATATAAAACAGCCAACCACAATGCCACAAAATAACAAAGATATTTGTTCCAGAACCATTTTAGTCCATTACATTATACTGAGTGGTACTGTATGGCGGTACTAATGCTCGGTTTTTCTCCATGTATACAGGTGCTCGTTGCAAGAAGCTGTTTACACATGCAGGTATATTTACCTCGGTCCTTCGGTCCTCCTAATTTGCAGGCAGAATATGTATATACAAATCATCCTAATACATTTGGTATATTGGACAACTTTGGGCAAAATAAAACTTGTGTGATGTGTGAATGTGATGGACCCATTGGTGGTTTTGACAGTACTTGAGAGGAAACAGACAAATCATACAGTGTGTTTCAGGAATTTCCCAGTTTGGGATCAATAAAGTAAGTTATCTTAAATGTCACAGTCAAGGCAATAACAGACTTCCTACTCTGCCATATCTGTATGCAAAAAGCACCTGTGTGCATTATTTCGACCTCAACACTTAATCTAAGGACCTTTTCTAGTGTTTTCTATACCCTTTCATGTCTGAAAGCAGCAATTCTTCAAACATTGTGGCACTTCTGTGCCCCTGCTTATTCTGTGGATATGCACCACACCTTTAAACACTTTGAATGTTGACAAAGGCCAAGTCCAACTCAATGACGGGGCAAAGTCATATTTATACACTGACAATAAAGCTGGGCCTCCCACCCACATGTACAAGGGGAAATGTCTCTGAGATACATGTATACAGGGGATCAATTCAAGCAATCGTAGATCACGTTAGACGAGCATTTACTACAGATGACAACCAGAAAGATGATAGTTGGTAAACCAGGTATGGGGGTGGGAGACATTGCTTGTATTTTAGACGACATTTAGCTTATAGGATGCTGGCCCTGGTCATCTGCATGACACCCATCATAAAGCTTACAATGACCCCAATAGTGATTTATGCAAGAAACGGAAACGATTGACCCAAAAAGAGGAGGTGGGAGGAAAAGCAAAAGCATAATGTTACCTTGTACACTTTCCCAAACGCTCCATCACCCAATTCTCCAATTATCTCCCATATTTCCTCAGGATTCTCGTCTCTGTGGACATGTTCGTACTGCTTCTTCTTCTTATCTGGCCCCAACTTGAAAATCTTGCGAAAATTGAAGAAAGACATCTTCTTTCACAGTGGATGCGGCGGTCTCACGTTATTTCCGCCAAGGAAATGTAGCTGTTCCTCCCGAATTCAAGCAGCTAACGGCGTTCTTAGGTGAAAGCAGGCAAACCGGTGCTGTAGCCATTCAACCGTGATAACGCAATAATGTCCGTTCACGGCGGTAACACACAATTAAATCATAGCTAACGACATATGTTTTTTTTTTCCTCTCAAAAAAAAACGACGCAGATCGAGGGTTAGGGATAGTGAAGAGTTCTTCCGCTGTACAGGTTAGCGTACTCCGGGCAAACGGCTGAAATATCGTAAAAGCTATCTTCCCTACACCTTTGGTTGAACGTTAGAAAGCATTTTGTATTTGTTTCCGTGTGAAAAAAAACGGGGAACCGGAGGACCTCATGTTTCGCTTGGCTGACCACACAGAAGTTAGCGGACCTGCGCGCCAAGTTAGCTGGCTTTAAAAGTTCCGTTTCCGTTTTACCCTTTCAAAATAAAACGCATAATACTGAGAATAGTTTTTGTGATAATACAGACAGTAAGTATTGTGATCTAGTAGACTCCTTCAAAAATAAAAAAAATTACGTCGATTTTAATAAATTAAATCAGCATGTTCAAAATAGAAATCAATTTATAATTAAGTTTATCAGTACAGAAATCATACAACAATTGTGAGAATTTAAAGTGTTAAAAGTGTTTTGAAGACAGGTCCATAAGTTACAGCGTAGTTTAAGAGGTTAATCTTTTATGCTTTTGTCACTTGTATAGTACCAGTTCATTTGTTATTAATGATAACAATGTTTTTAGAGGGAAGTATTCCATATAATTTTACATCTTCAAACTATCATCTTTTGCTTCAGTTCTCAATGAGATATGGGGAAAATAAATAAAACAATTTGTACAACATTAATAATGTCAGCCCAATTCTCTGCGTGGAAAAAATGTTTCAGATTTAAGTTGTATGTCATAAGCGAGGTAAAATGTGGCGTGTCTGAAATGTCCTCTCTCGTTTTGTCTTGTGATTATGTTTGTGTGTGAACCTGTGTGTCTATAGTTAACTTGACGCAGCTGATTAGCGGTTTCTGTATCCTGTAACTCCTCTCGGCTCTATCACGCATGCTACTTCAGTTATGTCGTCACGAAGGGGAAAAACATGGCAGAAGTTACTCTTCGCTTCATTTCCATTAGTCAATTTTACTGAACTCACACTGACGATGGTCGATGGTCGCAGTATAATTAAATTCACGTTTATTGTTGTGGTGTCTCCCGTTTTAATGTCACTCGTAACTGCTCAAATGTAATGAATTTCAAACATACCCAATATACGGTGGAATGTACGTGGACAAGGCAAACACGAGGTAACGCGTTTGAGAATACGTCTTGTGTTTTTTAGCGCCCCCGTATGGGGAGGTTCTGAAGTCTCAATTATCAACATCGGGTACTTTCTCATGTGTCCACTAGGAGGCAGCATTGTCATTTACAATTTGCTGAGTTCAAGGACAATCAGAGAACATATGTTATTTTCACATACGTAATTTTTCACATACATACACGTCCCACGTTACTGTGTGTTGAGCTCAGAACTTTAGGAATAAAACCATGTAACCCCTGTAACCTTCTGGATTAAACTTCATATGTCGAAAATGTATAACATCAATGTTTAAATGTTACTGTGTCCAATACAGACAGTTAAAAAACCGTTTGTCCTAATGTCAATTAAATTATACATACATATACACCATATATGAATATACACACACATATAAATATACAGCACTGTGCAAAAGCCTTACGCCACCATTAGAGTTGTTGTTTTAGCAATGCTATCTCTGTCTTTATTAGAATTCAACCAGAAAATTCAGGAAATGTGTCTGCACTATTAGAAAACAGTAAAAAATCAGAAAAGAACAGCTTCTACAGGCAAGTATTTAGTGTGACCTCCTTTTACACTTAAGCAATAGCAGGAACCAGGTTCTCTTCAACCTAAATGGAATGGAGCCCTAATTAATATCTTTGCTAACACCTGTATTTGTCCTACTTTCATCACTATTTCATGTCAGAATGACTGCTGGGTCTTTTACACCAGGTTTGATAGGGATGGAATAAGACTTTTGCACAATACTGTATATATGTATTTGACCCAGTCTTGAACTTAATGGTTGCAGACATCAATGTTTTTATTCTTGGAATACGAAAATTTTGATACAGTGCGTTTTTAAAGGGATGAAAAAAAATATAGAGAATCTCTTTCATTGAAATTCTTTGGCCAGGAAAATACTACTACTACTACTACTACTACTACTACTACTACTACTACCACCACTTATACTACTGCTACTACCACCACCACCACCACTACTACTGATAGTAATAATAGTGGTAGTAGGAGAAATAATAAAACGATAATAATAATAATAATAATAATAGAACCGAAAATGTCAATTAAGTACCAGCTGTATTTCTTTTCTTCTCTACTTCCCTGAATGTCTTCCAGCTCCCATGTACTTTGTCCATGTGAAGCAGGACCGCCCCACAAACAGACTCCTCTCCTCCTGTGGGCGCTTCGATCGGGAGGTCCAGCCCCTCTGGAGGGAGGAGAAGACGGTTAAAACTGCAGTTTTATTACTCTGTCATGTTTGACAGAAAAAGTCCTCTTGGAGATCAGAAGCTCTCATTTCCTTCCCCAACTTCACTTTCCTGGGCAGTGTCCGCACAAGTCTCCTCTCTTATGATTTTCGATACTTCACCCCGTTTTCATGGGTGACCATCTTGTTCTGTAGCCTTTACAGTTTGTTTTTTGAGTGGTTCGAATCCCATTTGGTCTGAGAAGATGCAGCTCCGAACTGTCCTTGACGTTAACGTCGTGGATGTGCAGAAGAGAAGGAATCCCTCCAAGCATTATGTAAGTTGCCCCATCCATCTGTGTATTTACTTCTTATGTTCCAAAGTATCTCCGTAGGCTTTATTTTGCATCCTGCATGCCATCGCTGTTGATTGTCGAGCGCATGGATCATCTCGTCGTGCGTAATGCCGTCAAATCTCCCGGGACGCGAGACCGGGACAGTCCAGGTCTCTGCGGGACAGCAAAAATCACTCAATCCATCAGGTCCAATTGGATTAATCAACTTGAGGGTTCGGATCAATTGCGTCATTTATCTCCTGCTGTGAGGCGCTCCAGGACTTTCCCCCTGGGATGGGATCCGGAGGTGAGGGGTTGGTCGGGAAGTCCCCACAGGGAAGAAGAGGAGGAAAAAATAAAATCTCATTATCGATGAGCTAAGCTACTGAAAATGCTTATCCGGTTCTGGAGAGAGGGAGAGGAAAGAAGCAGGCCTTTGTCTTTTGTCCCCAAGGTTCAAGTGTGACTTCCTAGCAGGAACGCATGGCAGTGGAGCCCAGGGAGCGCATGGCAGCTCATCCATGTTTACGCACGACCAGAGGGGGATGTGACCCCATGGCGAGCCATAGTGTCCCGCACAATGCCCGCGTAAAATACAGTACACACAGTATTCCATTCACTGTGGTTTACATTCATCGTTGATGTGACGGACACTCAATTATGCATGAATGAACTTATTTGAATTTGTTCTTTTCACATTTGTTGTTTTGCGTATTTTTCCTATATTGCTAAAGTTTAAACATGAGCAGCGTGATACACACATACCAATACACATACATATGTACATACATGCATACATACAGTACACAGATACATTCATGCATACTTACACACATATATATGTACACACACATACATAAATACATAGAAACGTGCGTACACACACACAGACATACACATATACAGTATATACATAAATCCTTTTTTTGTTGGGATAACCTTCAGATGCACCATGTCAGGAATGCAAAAACACCACATCTGATTCGAGTTTTGTGTGTATCCACTTTTATTTATACTTGCCACATCACTGGTCACATTACCAAACTCACATGACATTCTGCATATGATTTTATGCATGGATCGTCCATGAGGGCGAGTCTGGTTTATGATTAGCTTCGCACGCACATCTTTGTTTTGTATTTTTTGTATTAAAGTAAACAGCAGCTCTGTTTCTGCGTCTGTCGTCTGAAAAGCGATGAGTAATTCAAAAACCAAGCCGTTATCTGTATTTGTGACTTGAGAGGGTTGACCTCGCAAACGTTTCTGCATCTAAACGTCATGCAAAATGAAATCCAAATTTCAAACAGGTAAGCAACAGTCTCACCGATCTTCACCACATGTTGCTGCGTTTGTACACAGTCTGTGCCATGTGCTGAGATGAAAATACATTCTGCTCAGGCATCTGTTTCCAAACCCCAGGGCAGGCTCCTATTGTTTACGGGGGCCATTTATGGTAGAGGCAAATAGACAATTTGTGTTGGGGAAACAGCCGACAACAGCAGTTTGCTGTGTAAATAAGTGATGCGCAAGGAGATGATATTCAGCTTCTGTGTTAGTAAACACGTCGTGTCTTTATTAATTCCTAGTAATAGACAGAAGACAAAATTGGACTGACGTGTTTCCTGTTGTTTATCAGCAATCTGCTTCAAAACGCTGTAATTGATGAATTCAGGGATTCAAAAATTAAGATTTTTCATTATGAGTGTTTTCGATGACATAATCTGTCTCCCTCTCATGGACCCGTCATGCTTTCCCATACATGTGACTGACACGGATGAGCGTAATGGCTTTGCTTGACCGTTGATGACCTCCTGAAGTTGAGTCAGCAGGGAATGCACTTAAGCTAAAGTGGGGCCACGGCGTCCCTGACTAAGTGACTTTGTTGCTAATGGCTCTCCTTTGTTTGCGTCTGTGTTTGTGTCTAGGTGTACCTGATCAATGTCACTTACACCGATTCCACTTCCCACATCATCTACAGAAGATACAGCAAGTTCTTCGACCTGCAGGTACGGCAAAGCTATCAAAAATATCAAAATATGTCTCTCCGTGTGACTTTGATTTGTTTGTTTTTGACAAACTATAACGGGCTGCGTGTAGAGTTACGCAGAAGGCATAAAGTTTGAGTTTATCCTGACTGTTTCCCTTTGGTTTGGTCACATTAAACCCTGTAAGGTCAGTTTGACCGTTACAACTGTGAGCCTCATTATGCTGATTTAAGACGAGCGGAGCCAAAATGGGGGAAATCCAGCACTCAAATGTGTCAGATTCATTCAAATAATGAAGCGAACCCAAACGCGTGCCTGGCCCGGGGTTATGACGGATGTAGTCATCTTCCGTGACAGGTATATGAATTGTTAATTGAGTACACTTTAAGGAAAACCATCAAGGGTTATTTAAAGGACGCTGGATACATTTATGGGACCTTTTCACATTACTAATGCGTTTATAGCTGAGTGTGCCACTTAGAAAGGCCATAAAAAATGGAATTCCAAGAGAGGATTTTTTTTTCCATCCATTACATTAACACCGTTTAAGCCATTTAAGCAGCTTTGATTTCCTGTAAAAAAAAAAAATCTCTTTATTCTGCATACGGTGGGTATCTTTTTATGATTTACCCAGAATT
>OMNV01005169.1:1441-17229 GCA_900303265.1 Brotula barbata | reverse complement strand
CCTCGACGGGGAACGGGCCAAGAGCAGACAGCCTGTGTTCCGTCAGTGCGTCCAAAATTCCATGACTTTCCCAGAATTCCCAGCCTGAGCCAAGTCATATATTCTGCTGTCATCCGCAAGGCTCTAATGAAAACCTACGAGGAACACAGGCAGGCATATTGTGTCTGCGCACCCACACACTTACACACACACACACACACACCGCTTATTCGACAGCGAAAACGCACGCCAAATATCACTGATCAGCATCGTTACGAGTGTGAAAAAGCCGTCACGGCATCTTCATTCTATGCAGCTTATGCAATGGCTTTGTCTTATTGAATTAGTTTGCTCTGCGCACAGACCGCAAATAACAGGATATAGTTCATGAAAATAGCCGGCTATTGAGGATTTCAGACCCTGTGAATCAACGCCAGAGCGCCGGGGCCAACTTAAACAAAGCTCGCGGCCCCATTCCATCCCAATATTAGCATTTTTATGTTACTTATTCGACTGAGTGCTGCGAGAAACGAAATGTCTGTGAAGTCGCATTCCTTCTGTTTTGACGCTAAAACACGACGTTAAACGCCACCTTGGGGTTAAACTGTTTATTTTCATCGACTCCCTCAGCCCTAGAACGGTGTAAAACCCCCAGCCAGGAGATATGAATGAAAATTGGATATAAAGAGCTTTTTTAAAAGGAGCTTTCGGTGGTTTTTAATGTGAGGGGAAGGCTTTGATGGGCCACGGACTTATTTTCACAAATGAACGTGTCAAATATTAAGGTGCCCGATAAATCACGCTCCCCTTTTTTCTGCTTCTGAGCCTTTCCGAGAGGTTCCGAAGAGCAGCGTGATCCCTCACAGCTCTGGACCTCTTCGTCAGTAACGCTGCCTAAATCAACAGCCGCCCTGCTGTTTTAGTGCGTATGAAAATTTTTAAGATTATAATGGGACCGTAAAAGGGAACCTGGCCGTATAACGTGATTGACGGCAGGCCTTCGCGCGAGCTCCGTGATGCCGGGGCCTTCAGGATTCGTGACAGTAACGACCGGCGCAGACTGCACGTGTTGTGGTGCGGCGCTCCGTTAATCAAAGAGTTGGGAGTTAAATACCATTGTGGTTTTTAAGACTTCGTTTCCCGAGGACCAGTGGAACATGGGATAGCACGTTGGAAGAGGAACGACGGTCTGCTTGATGAGGTCTGGCCATAACAAAGATTTTCCCCTCCGTGCCTGTGTAATTGAGGAAATATTAATTTTTTTTCCATGCTTAAACTCCAACAAATTGCCTAAACATTTCCTCTACAGATCCATACGTGCGCCCGAGCCAAGCGACAGACTTTTGGCTGTCCTCCTCCAGACGCGTTGGACAGTTTCCTACCCACCTCATTCAGAGGTGCTGCTAAATCACACTCGCCGACTGCTTGGAGCATCGTGAAGACAGGGGTTTGGTGTTCCCGCTAGCAGGCTTTGAATGTTCCTACTTCATATTCGTTGATGTTATTTACTGTACAGCGCCGTATCCGTCACTATCACACACATTTATTTAGAACAAGTATTCAAGATAATGATGAAACAGCCGCAGAGAGTCGTGATTTTGTTGTCACCTAAAGGTTGAAGGATCCACGGAAAATATCAAAGGAATCTTCCAACCTGCTCTCCCGAAACGTTCGTACGTGTTTGAAGGGTGAAAGGTTATAGTTATAATTAGGGGTCGGATTATGCGGCCAAAACGGAGAAGTAAGCACAACATGTCGTCTAATGCAGGTCAGAAAAGTCCTGTCAGATGCTCCTAAACATAAAAATGAGTCAGATTTCAAACTGTCAACCCATAACTTTGATTTCCTCATATAACTGATTTTCGTCCAATTAAGGCAATAAAATGATTACGTAGAATAATCTGGCAGTAACAGGCCTAATTCATGAGATTTTAGATTGATTCACTCGGGCGTATGAAGGTTTCATTGGCTCCTATTAATTCTCTCCATCGATCCGTAAGTTGAGCATAATAAACACGTTGACGTCGTTGTAAAAACGCAGCGGTCACGACTCAGACCTCGGCGTGAATCGTGGCCTGACGGTTTTATCCGGGTCTCCGTCTGCACGACTCAAAATGATGAAAACCAACGAGACGAGAGCGGACGAGCCACCGTTGCATCATCTGCTATTTATCATCGGCGCCTTATACGCACGGCTCAAAGTCAGAACTTACACGCCACAGACCTGCGATGCCTTCATGACTGGGCAAAGCAGATGCAACCTACAACAAACCATAATTATCTATTTGTGGTCCTGCTTTTGGCAAATGTGAGCACAACACAAAAGCACACACACATCGCGTAGACTTCCAGTAAGTTCCACAACCACAGTTTAGTCTCGAGAGGATACTGGGTTCTTCCATGCTGAACATGGATGCTTCTCTTTCTTTACTGAATGACACAAACACACACGTGCACAAACACACACACGCGCACACACACACACACACACACACAACACGTCCATGAGCTGGCTGGTTCATTCCAGACCACACCGTCACTGGGCCTGTTTGCCTCTTTTCCTAGACATTGCTTCAGACATAAACGGTTTCCACGGTCGTTTGGAATGTGGACAGCACTCCAGTGCATTGTCTTATAAAGTTAACGAGTGTATTTTAAATGTAGACTCTTATTGTCTTGTGGGAGAAGACGCAGTGGTGTGTATGCGCTCATCTGTGTGTGCTCTCCGGTTGTTTTTTAAGTGACATTCCATAACATTCCCGGGTTTTTTTTTTTGGTGACACCTTTGGAGAAAAGTTGCTATTGCTTTGATGTTTATTCATGTTATACATTTCATTATAATTTCTTATGTTTCTGGCACATCCACCGATTTATAAGACAGAAGAATAAAATTCATCATATCCTGTATCGCTGAGGATTTCGGATATAGTTGTAGCATCCATGTGATTAATCTCTACATTAAGGAGGTAAAGTGAACATCATTGGTACCGATCGTTTTATCACACACACAATTTCTTCTGTTTTCTGTAGCTATTAAAAGCAATTATTTCATAAAAAGCACCCCATATTAAAACAATTAAAGACTTTTTATTCTCTTAAGTCACTGAAAAGTGATGTGGGGAAACATAACGAGTTACATTCTTTCTTCCATTCAATCTATTATTTTGTATATCTTGTAATATTCCAAGTATGCATATTATTTACAATCGGTGCGTCCGGTCTAACTCTTATTTCGGAAGCCTTTGTTTACCTTCAGATATCGAGTTTTTGCTCACTCTGCACTTTGACGTAACATAATTGAGGTCCCGCCTCTTCCCACATGCTCCTGCATCCCCGTGGCCTGTCTGTCAACCCTTGTTCCCATGGCAATTAGTTACACCTTGGACAATTATCCACTGCTCTGGAGCACAAGGCTAACAAACGGCTCAGTGCGACCACTTGCCACCATCTCTCAAAACACTTGAATAGACAGCAGAGATTTGTGTGATGGGTTAATAGTGGGATAGTAAAAGTGCTGCGAAGGCGACATTGTTGAGTTCATGTTGGTTTATAGTGGGCTGTGACCCTATTCAGTCCGTTATAGTGAAGGGTGTCTATCTACATATTCGGGTCAATGGGAGAAGGGACACAGAAAGAGGACCAGACAACACAGAACCATAAAAGCACGGTGCAGACCCGGGGCCTGCTTCACAAAACACAGATGTAAGGAGCAAGTGCATGTTTGACATGAAATATGGCCGTGTCACAGTCAACCAGAGACTGCTGGCGCAAACCCAACGCTGGTCACCGCGCTGCACTACCTGTTACAGACTTTGCTAAGCAGAGAAACAGAGATTGAATGTCTTTCTATTCAGCGTGTAGGTGACGCATCCCCTCAAGAATGCGGTTCTCTTCCTCTCACCGTTCGTTTCAATTTCCCCTCTGGTTGCTTACTTCACTCACAAAGCCGAGGAGCTGTCGCTTGAGGAATCTGGAAAACACCAGCGGGGAATGAGAGGAATTTCTGCTTTTCGTTTTTCCTTAACCACCCCCTTACCCCTTTGCTCTTTACTTTGGACGCCTCTGCACCGCCGGGCTCTTGAGTTTTCTCTTGTTTCTGAATGCAGCCCAACAATAACAACCTCTCATAAACAATGGGGCTTGTTGATTGGGGGTTTGAAAAGGAGAGTGGCTGTTGCTGGCCCATGCACTTGGTTTTGCTGGCAACGGGCCTGACGGACGGCCCTAAAAGTCTGAAAGTACAGGCTACGGAGAGGACTGTGAAAGATTTAAGGCAAATTTAAAAACGCACCATCTCTGTAGGAACATAAACACATGTTTTACTTTGTGTCTGAATCCATCCTTCCTCCAAAAAGACTTTGGTGGACCAAACTGACAGGGGATGCTGGTCAATGTCAGGAAACCACGAAAGTACAGGGGAAAAGTGGTAGCTTTGGAATTCTTCGTTTTACAGCACCCGTAGACTCGTAAAGAGAGCCTGGATCACGTCGAGCTGCATTGTGAACAAGAAGGGCAACGAGCTGCGTCCCGTATTTTCAGCATATGGACCAAATACGGCCGGAGTCGTGGAATTTCAACAGCTGACCGACAATTAAATTCTGTGCCTGTGACAGGAAAATAATAACACAGAGAGCCGTGTCCTGGAATAACTCCGTCTGCGCTGTTTCCATTTTGGAAGATGATACTGAGCTTTATTGGATATTATCCTTCATCTGCTGAAACATTTTCGTGACCTTCACGTCGGCCAAAATCAAAATAAAACGTCAAGAGAGTGTTGTGAAAAAGAGACGTAAACAACCACAGTTTTTATTATAATTTCCTAAAGCTTGCATGCCACAGTAAGGCTTTTGGAAATACAATGGTTTTTCCAAAATATCTGAGATTCATCAACAAAACTTCACAGGCGACGCAGGGTCATTTGTATCGGATTGGAATGAAGTGAGTGCCCCCTTGTGGACAAAGAAGAGATGAGGGGCTTTTAAACTAACCTAAAGGTTACTAAAGAGATGAGTTTGGGTATATTTCATAGTTTTACTGTTTCATTCTATTTGTCACCCATCTTTTAGTCTGTCTTTATAATGTATTTCCAATAATAATGAAAATGCGTCAAGTTATTCATAGAACCCAATTTTAGCTTTCAGAATTTTAATCTTTATTCACAGGATACGAAAATAATCAATGGCAAACAACACACATTCAGGGAAGCATTCACTCAGGCACACATCAAGCACTCATCATACAGGCGTTCTCTGCTCAATCTTCATCTGCTGCTGTTTCATCTCTTTCTGGAAGTAGCCAATGGCCCCATGTCACGGGTCCTCATTTAGCTGCAGGCTTAGATTCAAATGGGTCCGACCATATCTTCACACCTTAGGTCACGGAGACAAATCAGTAGTTGATAGTCAATTCAATTTACACATCTGTTGAAATACTTAGTAGGATATGTAACGCAAATAACGTTTGAAGATCTGTTCCAATGGCATTTGTGTGTAATTTTCTTTTACCATAACTAAAACACTAGCTGAGTGTGCCTTCATGTCACACAATTTAGGAGTGAAACGTAGACTCTTCAGATGTCCTTGTACTACCGACCTCATACATCTACTTCTCCTTCATTAAAAAACAAAACAAAAAACAAGCTGCTTGTCAAGCACTGAACTGGACAAAAACAGAAGTGAGGCATCTCTGCATAAAGTCGGGCCATGTGTGCATGTAGAAAGATGAATGGGACATTTTTGTAAAATTCAATTGGTGTGTGGTGATTTTTTTCATATTCAAGCGGCGTGTTATGTGTTTACTTACCCACAGGCTGCACATCTGCCTGATTGATTCCTGCCCGATTCACCTTTTGAACTTTCACTGGCAGAGAGAGGAGAAAATTCCAGGTCATCCAGTGGCAAATTATGTGTTTAAAAATCAGTGTTATACACAATATTTCATTCTACTATATACAATATTTTATTACATATGTACCAGCAGTTTAATTGTCTGTTTGGTTCCCATTTGTTGGCACTGACAATAATATGACACAGGGAGGTGAAAGAACTTTCATCTTTTCCTGACTACCTTTCCACATCGGTCAGATGGAAACTGCATTGCAAATACTTTTTGGAATGTGCACAGACATAATTGGACAGATAGATAAATCTGTGCTATAGTCAAAACCAGAGGACATTGGGTCATTCACTGTATAAAGCCATAAAAAGGTTACATGTGACGATATACTCAAATTACTCCCTTTGTCAAAACAACAACAACAACAACAAAGATGATTACTTTCACACACAAAAATACTAACGTCAAAGAAATACGCCATCAAATTAATCAACTCGGTTGACAGTTGATAACTTTTCCACCAATGAAACTAAAAATAGTTTCAAATGAAATTATACAGGATGTGATTGGTCATTTATTATCGAATTACACTGGAACCACTGAATGGGATGCAAAAAGACAGACGCTAACATAACACGAGCTAACAGTTTGCTAACGTCCATTATATTGTCACTTTTGTCAAGTACAGCGCCGCTTATCGTTAAACAAAAATAAAGAACCGTTGAGCTCATTTGTCAGCAGTCTTGTGTTGTGTAAGACAAATTTTGGTACTTTAACTTATTTTAGTTTAACTGCAAATCGAAGAATAGCTGAAGGTTGACTTACTGTACTCGTCTTTGTGCGTCAGAGGGTAGAAGAATATCGGGTAGAACGCCGCGGCAACAGCCGTTACAAAACCTCCGAACACCAAAGCTATTCTCTTATTTTTGGACATTTTCGTTGCGTATCACAGAGTAAATTCCCACCTTCAAACAGAGGTACTACCGAATATTTCCGGTGTAAAGGTCACTGAGAACGCCACGGTTAGGTTTGGTCTCTCTGGCTTTCCGTACTGAACCCTGTGACGTCATGCACAACAATAATACGGAAGTGCGCGTGCAGTTAGGGTTGTTTGACGGATACGCATTTAAAATGAAAATCGTAGTTTTTGTGGGGTTTTTTCTCTCTTTTTGTAACTCTTATGCAGTGACAGAAAATCAAACAATTCAAGCGTTCGTAGTTCCTCACAGTCACATGGATGTTGGCTGGGTTTACACCATTCAGGTATATTTAATCAATTGTCCATGGATGTAAAATTGATCCACATTTTATCAAGATGAACAACTTGAGCTACATTTTCATCCCTTCAAGTGCTATTCTACGTGTATCCATTCACTCTGCTACTGTAGATGATTATGCCTTGTACTAGTCATGTATATCGTCTACAGGAAAGCATGCACGCCTATGCAGCCAATGTGTACAGCAGCGTGACTGAGGAGCTGTCAAGAAATAAAAACCGCAAGTTCATCGCAGTGGAGCAGGAGTTCTTTCGATTGTGGTGGGACACCGTGGCCACAGACATCCAGAAGAAACAAGTAATACATCACAGCACTGCACTGAAATAATGAATCGCAGCTGTATTTCCTTTTCTTTCATTCACGCAAACATACAATATATCACATGTTTAGGTGCGACAGCTCGTGAAAGAGGGTCGACTGGAGTTCATCATCGGGGGCCAAGTAATGCACGATGAGGCTGTGACTGATCTAGATGATGAGATATTGCAGCTGACGGGTAGATGGTAGAAGTTTTTAAATGTTTATTATGCATCTGCTGTAGCCCCAGCTGTAACTCTGCTCTCTGTGTCTTGGTGTTGTTCCAGAGGGCCACGGTTTTCTCTACCAAACATTTGGGGTTCGTCCTCAGTTTTCGTGGCACGTGGATCCTTTTGGAGCCTCTGCCACCACGCCAGTCCTCTTTGCCATGGCTGGGTTCAATTCCCACCTCATTGCCCGCATTGACTATGACCTTAAGGACACCATGCAGAAAAAACAGGTATTTGTTGACATTTTTCCTCTTGACCGTGACTAGATGTCGGTAAGTAATTCGAGAGAATATCATTGAAGAATAATGTGGTTCCACAGATAATTTCCTTTTATGTATAAACCCACAGTACATGAGTCTTTTGGAGCTGTTCTTAATAAGACTATGTGGTAAATTGCACTAAATATATTGATAATTACTGCATGTGCTTTTTGATCTTTTTAGAAATTACAATTTGTCTGGAGAGGTTCTCCCTCCCTTAAAGAGAACCAGGAGATTTTCACTCACACTATGGACCAGTTTAGCTACTGCACTCCATCACACCTGTCTTTCTCCAACAGGTAGCCTCTCTTTCCTAGCACAACAAGCACGTTCTCTTGGCTTAGCTCTGCCTAAGCTCTTAGTTTTCTGTCATGGGAAGCCACTAAAAGGAAAATGTGTTTTTCTATCTCAGCTCTGGTTTCTATTGGAATGGAGTTGCATTGTTCCCTGACCCCCCCAAAGACGGAGTCTACCCTAACATGAGTATACCTGTCACCAAGGAGACAATACACAACTACGCCAAAACCATGGTAGACAATATCAAGCAGAGGGCGGTGTGGTTTCAGACTGACCACGTGCTCTGGCCATGGGTGGGTCTATAGCAAACTGCGTATCATTTTTTTTCAGTGGGAGTTCTGATTGATCTTATTCATTCAAAAACACCTAATATATAATACGTACCCATATCTGATGTCAATATGTTTCAGGGCTGTGACAAACAGTTTTACAACTCGTCAGTGCAATTCAACAACATGGACCCTTTAATGAATTATATCAACCACAACAGTAAGGAGTTTGGGGTGTCGGTCCAGTATGCCACTCTTAGTGAATATTTCCAAGCCATCCACCAATCAGATGTTGTGTGGGATGTTCGTGGGAGTGAGGATTTTCTGCCCTATTCCACCGGTAAGAACCTGTGTCCCAGTACATTATGTGAAGCAGAATATTTTTCCATATAAGAGGCTCATATACAGCACAGACTGCAAATTCTTAGTTTTGTATATTGTGATGTGCTGAGCGTAGAGGTGTGCCATGAAATGAAACATATTCTAACACAATTAATCTTGTTCCTAATCATAATGTGCTTTATTTCTCAGAACCTTACCAGGCCTGGACTGGGTTTTATGCCTCCAGAAATGTTCTGAAAGGCGTAGCACGGCAGGCCAGTTCCCGACTCCATGCTGCCGAGACCCTTTTTGCCCGATACCGGATCAGCTTCCCTGATGGACCAGTGGCTAAAGACTGGGCTCTGGACAAACTCAGAGCACTTCGCTGGGCCGTCTCTGAGGTCACACCCATTGGCTTTATTGTATGATTGTGTATGATTGTATGTGCTGTATTAGAACAAATGGTTCCTATTCATGTGTGGTTTTAGGTCCAGCACCATGATGGCATCACTGGCACAGAGTCTCCGAAAGTGGCAGATATGTACCTTCAGCATCTAGTGCAGGGCATGATGGGAGTAGAGGAGCTCCTGGCTGCCCTCTTTCTGTTGCCCCACAGTCTTAGAATGCCGAGCATCTTCAGGATGCACCATCCCAGAGAAAGTGGTACAGTTTTGTTTGATGAATGTTGGTGTTGGTGGTGTACAAATGATGAAAATCGACAGACTTGTTTTAAAACTTCATTTATGCCCTCATTCCAGGCACTCATCAAGCTTTGGAGCAACATATCATTGTCTACAACCCTTTAGCTTGGAACATCTCCACTTTCATCAATGTTACTGTAAAGTTTCCAATGGCAACTGTGTTTGATGATGATGGACAGGCTGTACCTGCACAGGTAGGATCGTATAATTAAGGATAATGTATTCCAAACTTCACAAGCACTCCTCACCCTTAAACTAATTTCTTAGCCAAACATGTATAATAGAGATTGTATTTTTCTCTGACAGATCCAGCGGTCCGCACAATCCAATGCCAGCTATGACCTTTTTATTGTTGTGAACTTGGGGGGTCTTCAGCATAGGAAATACTTAATCAAGTTCTCTGAGGACCCATGTCCAAGGGCATCCAAGTGCGCCTCCACTTATGAAGCCAAAGGGGTTTTATTCGAGAGACGCAATTTCCAGGAGTGGTCAAAAACAGGACGGAGACTTCTTCCTGTTCTCAATGAGTTTTACACACTCATGTTTGACCAGGACACAAATCTCCTGCACAGCATCACTGAGCGGTAAGGCTGCTGTAGTCACAGTAGATACAATAGTTGAAGTGTTACTTTCTACGTAGAACCTTGTATATTCTTAACTTTTCCTGACAATCGGATCATTGGACTTCCTGCTCTTGGTAGCAAAGAAAAGAGGAGAGTAAAGATGAGCCAGGATTTCTGGGAGTATCATGCAAATGGAGATGTCAAAGTGGGGCCTATCTCTGATAACTACATCTTCAGCGCCAATGGTTCTGCTACACGAGCCTATAAGAGCGTGGAAATGGAGATCATCCCTGGGAAAATAGTGTCAGAGATCCGACAATACTTCTTCAGGTGGGTTTTATTTTGCCCTTTGCCTCTCTCTACCTTTATGTCGTTTCACCTCATCCTACTTTTTTCATATTCTATTTCTTAGAGAGGAAACCGATAAAGACTACGCTTACTCCATCACCACGCGTGTCCCAGAATGCTTTGGGACTAGACTGTTGTGTCACAGGCTGGAGCAGACCTACTCAGTAGGCCCTCTTCATATCAACACAGAGGTGGTTCTCAGAATCAGCACCAGCCTGAGGAACAACAGAACTCTTTACACTGATGACAATGGCTACCAGATGATGAAGAGGACATACAAGAAGTTCACTCATAACACTTTAGCCAGGGTAAGGCTCATACGGGTCATTCATTAAAATGTACCAACATGATATGAGTACAGGACGCATTGAGTAGATGATACACACTTTGCAGAACTACTTCCCCATGGTTCGGTCAGCCTACATTGAGGATGACCTCAGCAGACTGGTGCTCTCCAGCGACAGAGCTCACGGGGTGTCCAGCCAAGCCGATGGAAGCCTAGAGGTAAAGGAAAGCCTCGGAGGCAGTTGTGGTAACTCGTGTTCACTGACATACAGAAACCGATTTAACGGCCCGCGTGTTTCAGGTCATGCTCCACAGACGTCTTTGGAACAACTTGCCCTTGAACCTCGGATACAACCTGACCCTCAATGACAGCTCCGTCGTCAGGCCGACCCTGTGGATGACGCTGGGGTCCATCAATAAAACCTGCAAACTGTACCAAAGGGAGGCAATACAGCTGCAGCACAGACCTGTGGTGATGCCCATAGACCAGCCCCGTGAGTGTCATGGCACTAAGAGGACCCAGAAATATTACCTCAAGTATTTCACAATACACATACATACATAAACACATGCAAGAATTAAGATATATGCTTCTTAATCTATTCCATACTCAGAGAAACCTTGGCTGGTGAAAGAGCTCGGAGGAAGTCCCGCTGTGCGTCCGGTGCTTCTGCCGACAAACCTCCACCTGCTGAGCCTCAGTATCCCCGGGTGGAACTACAGCTCCAAACACGCTGATCATCTCAGCCGTGTAGACGCAGGTCGGTCGTCAGAGCGGAAATCACACTTTACGGTTATTTTTGGCAGGACAAAGCTAACAGAAAATTTAACGTTGATTGTTTAATTGGCGTCTTTCTATCATCCAGGTGATGATATGAGCTCAGAGTCTGACTATGACCGGCTCCTGTTGAGGATCATGCACCTCTTTGAGGAGGGGGAGGACCCTGAGCTTTCAAAGCCTGTCACCATTAACCTGAAGGTGATACACACACAACTCAGCCTAAGGGTTGCTATTAATAAAAATGCAGCCATGACCGAAACACAAACTGGTCACGTCTATTTTCTTATATATGACGGCAATTTCCTGTGCGAACAGGAAGTTCTGCAGGGCATAGGGGAAGTGAGAGTGCTGGAGGAGCGTTCTCTCACAGGAACCTGGGAAATCAGCAGTCTGAAGAGGTGGAAGTGGAAAACCGCAGATAACAAAGTCACAAGTGAGAGCGGTTTTGCTCATTTGGACCAGCGATGTGTTTTCTATGTTTCTGACATGCGCTGACTTTTTTTCTGTGTTGTTCGTGTCTCAGACGACAGCAGCTGTCAGAGGCGTGGAGATGAAGCTTTCACCGTGACCATCTCGCCCAAAGAGATCAGGACCTTCTTCGTTCACTTCAGCACCACTCACCTGTAGCTCTTTTATCTTCCGTGAAGATAACACATCTTTTGGGGAAAATCAAAATGATTTTCAAACATTTCATCCTTTACCACAGTGTTAAAATTGCAGATTTTGCACAGAATGTTGATTTATCGTGAATGTGAATTGTTATTATTATTAATATAATTAATCACTGACGTGTGGATTAAACTGTGAGCATTCTCGTTTGGAGTCTCTGTTGTCTCTCACTGAACTAAAGTAAAGTCATACTTTAGTTAGCTTTTTTTTTTTATTATTAATCACATTTAAACAGTGAATGATATTCAAAATCCCATATAAATCCCAATATGTGTTTAAATTCCTATCTCTTCTCTTCTCAGGAGTTTCACGCCACTAGAATTAGGATCAAATTAGATTAAACTTCATCCCACCTTTATTCAGTGACTGTCTTCCATCACACAGGTTCCCAAGAGTGACATTATTGAGCAGTTGTATGTCCAGTCAGTTTACTGAAATCCCCATAGGTGGCGCCCTCAGCACGTCAAAATCATCCTGTTTCACATAACAAAACGTGTTTTTATTCATTTTAGTCTTAATTATAGCTAAATTAGTGATTTAATCCGTCTGTGATATTTTTCTGCATCATTTGTGTTTTGAAAGTGGACAAAATTGCGCCTTTACGTGTGATTATGCACCACGTTGGCCACTAGGGGGCGCCTCGAAGGCACACATCCATGAGACGCACCTGCAAAGTCTCCCAAATCTAACCAGCCTTATGCTGCATCCGAGCATGAAAGACAACACCCGGCGAGAATAAGGCGACGGGACGTCAGGGCGTCGGTGTGAGGATAAACCGACGATTCAACCGATACAAATCAGAAACATTAAGCAGCATCCGGGACGCCATGACTGACACAGAGGTCGACGACGTCTGCGATTTGGGACAAGATGAGCACTGTAAGTCGTGTTTCCTAGATCAGTTGCCTCGATATGCGTCAGTAGACATCTAAATCCACACGTCAGCAGATTAAATGAAATAATTCTGGTGTCATATTTGAGCTCCCATTCGTTTATTTAAGACGCGTTGTGCTTCCTGCGCATCCTAGAGGCTTTATTGTCCATTCAAGGCTGCTCAGGGGGGGATGTTGAATGTGTTGCTAGGATACAAGACAGGGAGGGCCTGCTCTGAGCTTTCTTAGGTGCTGGAGGATGAAAATTTGATGGAGATTACCTCCGTTATGTCCATTTAATCTCTCTCTCTCTCTCTCTCTCTCTCTCTCTGTTTGTAAACAGAAAAGAGAAAAGGAGCAAAAGAGGAAACTGCAGCACTTTCAAAGTGATCTGGCTTTACTGGGATCCTTACAGGTGACAAACACATCATATCTTCATGTAGTTAAGAGGAAATACAGGCTTTAGTAACCGCTGCATCCCTTCCAGGGCTTTAAGTACTTCCAGCCGTGGCTCCGAGGGAAAGAGGAGCTGCTGCTCACCGTTGTGAATGAAGATCTGGTGAGCAGATATCAACACACACGCACACATTCATCCTCCGATTCTAGGACTCTGAGATGACCGAACGGATCGTCTCTGTGTCCTCCAGGGTTGGCGATCCCCAGGCTTCGCGGTGTCCAGAGCGTCCTCGTGCTCGTCCACCAGCAGCTGCAACAGCAGTGATGTCTCCTCCAGCAGTAGCTCGCTCAGCCTGGCCAGTCAGAGCAGCTCCCCCCCGCCACGTCCACCGGAAGACTCCCACCCAGAGACACACACCAAGACCCCCAGAATGGAAGACAATGGCAGGTGAATTCCTATGTGGACCCACTTTGTCTCTTTTTGTGCACTGATGGGGGAAACATACACAAAGAAGAACAGTCAGCTGCTGTCATGCAGCTGTTGACACTGGTTTACCTCTGTGTGTGTGTGTGTGTGTGTGTGTGTGTGTGTGTGTGTTTGGGACCCCAGCAGCGAGGAGCATCTTCTCCCAGCATCTCCCAGCGAACGAGAGATAGCAGTGCCTGTAAGTGACTCAAACGACAACAATAAGGTCGAGGCGTTTCCGAAAGAAGCCCTAACTCTCGTCTGTCAACAGGAAGTCAACTGCACTCTGTTTTTATTGGCCGGCTACGTCAAATACGGCCGTCCCCACGCCTGGATACGCTCCAATCACGAGCGCCTGGTGAATATCGGAGGCACGGACTCGATGGTCAAGGACACGCCCATGAAACTCAAGTCCATCTCCGACTGGCAAACTGGAGGTATGGAAACAATGTGTGGAATCCAAACAGGAGACGCTTATTGTTTTGCTTGTGGACAGATTCAATAATTACGCTTTTTTTCCACGAGCTAAACGAGACGCAGATGTCCGTGCCTGAATTTAGAGACTACTGTTTAGTGAAGATTAGGTTTGGCTTTTGTGTCCACGAGCACTGTGTGCTTTGGTTATAAAAAAAAAACATGACTAAATTCAATTTGATCCCTGCAAGTTTTCCATTCCAGTTAAAAAGCTGCCGTTCTGTCCTCCTTCTAAGGAATCCGAGTGTGGGACATTGTCAGCGAGCTGGTGAGCCTGTGCACCATTCCCCCACCCTCCAACCCTTTTGCCCTGGACGTGCGCTACATTAAAAGTCTTCCCCTGCCTGAGTGCTTCCTCGTCACAGGAGCTCTTCTCAACTTCCTGGAGATGTACGTGGTTTACGGGAACCGCGATGAGTTGCACTACGACAAAGGTGTGATTTTTCAGCAGCAGTCTGTCTTTTGGTCCCATATTGGTTGAACTGAAGGACATCATTTATGTCTTTGATGATTAAATCTTATTATTCAAAGCGGTGAGACAGCAAAAGGATGAAAACACTAAAACAGCTGCATTCAAAAAGCAGATAAATTACCCTGAATGTATGAATCAGTACCACTGAATACCCAAAGTAAAAGTATTTATTGAGATGAACAGAATCATTGACGCGTCAATTCATGTCTCTGAACTCCAGAATACCAATTTTTCATCTCCTCCTCTGCTGTATTGAAAACTGGGTTGCATGAATGTAAATGTAGCAGAATAAAAAGAAACAGAAAGTCTCCTAAATGCAAATACTCGATGAAGTAGAGTACTTTAGTAAATCTAGTTACCTTTATGCATCCCAGTGATTTGAATAATGGTAGAACAGACATGAAGTTACTGTTCTTGTGTACGTCAGCAGGTGGTGATGTTTAGCTAAGTTATGAGGGGATCAAACCCTCGGCTCTTCATCTCAGCACTCATTGAAGTATCACAGAATAACGTCTCCGTTTCCCGCTTTCAGTGGTCGAGGAGGTGAAGACCCTGAGACGTCTCCATGTTCGCTCCCTGCTGGACTTACAGAGACTCCGGGATGGCTCGGGGCCCGGCAGCTGCCCCGCAGCGCAGCTCTCATCTGGAGAGGAAACGCCATGAGCGCACAGCGATGTCCTGATATAGAACAAAGAGACACAATGTAGGTGAAATATGTGTGGAATGTGACTTGTTTTGGTGTGTGTTGTTGTTGTTTTTGGACAAAATGTCCAATATGTAGCTCCAGTCACATGTACCACAGTACGAGCTGGTCATCCAGGGTTTTAATCATCTTCACTATAGAAAGAAGTCACGTGCACGAGGCTCTTTGAAATGTGAAAGCATTCAAATACCCTGGGAAACTGGTCACATGACGAATTCAAAATCCCAGGACCTCTCCGCAAGCTTTGCCCTACCACCCCGAACCCCTCTATCCCACTCTGCCCCCTCCCCACC
>OMNV01005168.1:1888-13447 GCA_900303265.1 Brotula barbata | reverse complement strand
GGATGATGGATGGATGGATGATGGATGGATGGATGGATGGATGATGATGGATGATGGATGATGGATGATGGATGATGATGGATGGATGATGGATGATGGAAGGATGGATGGATGGATGATGATGGATGGATGATGGATGATGGATGGATGGATGATGGATGGATGATGGATGGATGATGGATGATGGATGATGGATGGATGGATGATGGATGGATGGATGGATGGGTGATGATGATGGATGGATGATGGATGGATGATGGATGATGGATGATGGATGATGGATGGATGGATGGATGGATGATGATGATGGATGATGGATGGATAGACTGAATTACATATCATCATAATCTTCAATAAAGACATGTCAAATTTGTGTTTTGTGCTTTATAGTAATTCAATATTTACTGGTGAGGTTATAACTGTTTCAATAAAGATAATAATTGTATCTATATAGCCAAACCTTCGTTAGAAAGTGTTTCACATTAAAACAAACAAATCATAAAAAAAATCATAAAACCAGCAAACAAAATATGACCAGAGAAGATAAAATGAGTCAAAAGTAACTGAATGAAATGAGTTTTAGGAGGTGATTTAAAAGAGGAAGCTGCTGTATTCTCCCATGACTGCAGTATTTGGAGGCGTTCTTCAAGTCCAGGATGAACCCCCTATCTTCTTCTGTCTGCTATCTCTTTCTGTCTTCTTCTATCTTCCTCTATATTCTTCTATATTCTTCTTTATCGGCTACAGACTAAAATCACATCACATGTTTACCGTAAAAAAAAAGTAAAAAGCTTCTAGTTAAAAGGCAAGTTATACCCTGTTAAATGTGTTACCGAGTTTCATCCACCAGGTGGCAGTGGCTGCAGGGAGGCACGTTCTCTGGGTCAGAACAGTTACTACCTTTCTTCTTTTGCCTTTGTCTTACCGAGCTCTACCCCGTAAATCATGATATTTGTTTTTATTGTTTGTGTTTTTTGGTCAATCATATCTACAAACCATCCAAAAAATGCTCAAAAATGTACTACCAGATGTGGTGAAAGTGAATTTATTCTGTGAGTTTCCAGCCTCTCATCGTCACTTAATCGAATTTCCTTCCATCAGTCAGAGGAAGGAGGAAGGCAGGAGACGCAGAATAACAAGGCGAGCAAAAAACAAAGCTGGCAGCCATTTAAACACCTTCCAAGACTCACACAGACACCCAGAGCCTCTCCGCGTTCCAGCCTCCGCTCTAGAGGGGACAGATGGTCGTCCGTCACGTGAGCCCCACCCATCCTTGTCAAAATTCTAGCGCGTTGCCGAATCCCTCCGGTGAGAGAAGACGGTTTGCAGCCGTTCGGCTCCGATTACAAATCTTGTGAAGCGCCCGAGGAGGAGGTGATTTTGTCAAATGATTTGAGCGTCACCTGAACCTCGAGGACTTCTCGGTTCACGGAGCGTCTGTCCGTGAGCTCTGTCTTGGTGTCTGTCAGTCATTTGTCGTAGACGTGTTTGCCGGGAGATTTTCCTTCACATGAACAACGACAAAAGGACGAGACGAGCGAGGGCGGGTTGATTGACACTCAGCAGACACCAACGGACACCACAACGCATCGAAGGTGTCACTCCAACATCGGACCGATATTCAAACATGGAGTCAGTTCGGTTACTGTTAATTAGGATCTTGTAAGCGATGGAAGATAAACGTAGGAGAGAGAAGTCATCTTTGACGTCTCCATTCATCGGGAAACGTTTCAGGATGTTGACGTTGAGGTCCGCTCGCTTCCTGTTAGATAGCGGCGGGTCGAATCCGCGTTCTGTTGTCAGCACGCATCTCGGTATCGTCGGCGAGCTTCAGCGTGTCTGTTTCTCCACAGGTCTGGCCAAGCCCATGGGGCTGGTGGAGGGACCCGGGGGTCTCGGCCAGGGGGGGGCGGCCGCCACGCTCGGAGAGGACAGTCACGATGCCGAAGGGAAGTATGAGGAATACGGCTACAACGCCCAGCTCAGCGACCGGATCTCCTTGGACCGCAGCATCCCAGACTACAGGCCCAAAAAGTAGGTCCACCTCCTGGTTCTTCTCGTTCCAGCTCTCTGCCGGACTTGGACTGCTGGCAGAGTTTGGTACTGTTAGAAGGACAATTGGCTGTTTGTCAGTTTGATTATTCGGGTTGTATCCAGCTGTCATTGGGCTGAAGGAGTGCCTGAGGTCTCAGGTGGTTTTAGCTGATCCCTGAGGTCTCAGGTGGTTTTTAGCTGATCCCTGAGGTCTCAGGTGGTTTTAGCTGATCCCTGAGGTCTCAGGTGGTTTTTAGCTGATCCCTGAGGTCTCAGGTGGTCTTTAGCTGATCCCTGAGGTCTCAGGTGGTTTTAGCTGATCCCTGAGGTCTCAGGTGGTCTTTAGCTGATCCCTGAGGTCTCAGGTGGTTTTAGCTGATCCCTGAGGTCTCAGGTGGTTTTTAGCTGATCCCTGAGGTCTCAGGTGGTTTTTAGCTGATCCCTGAGGTCTCAGGTGGTTTTTAGCTGATCCCTGAGGTCTCAGGTGGTTTTAGCTGATCCCTGAGGTCTCAGGTGGTTTTTAGCTGATCCCTGAGGTCTGAGGTGGTTTCGGCTGATCCCTGAGCTCTGGAGTGGTTTTAATGATGTCTGATGTCATTTGGGTGCCTCACTTAACAATCCAGAGGAGTTTCAGAAGAACACTTGGCTGTCATGAAACCCAGTGAGCAGACTGTCCTTTTCTGTCTCACTCCTTAACTCAGCCTGATCCATACCCCTATTTTCCATCAGTCCACTTCAGTTAGCTGTGGCCACAGGGCCTCTGAGGTCCCCACAGTGGGAAGTCACACAAAAAGAAATGACTTCCAACACGTCCCAGATTGCTGCTAATAGTCACTAAATCTTGAGTTCAATTGTATGATAATAAAAGTCAGAGACCAAGCGAGAACTTGTAATTGGTCTTCGCAAATATATTTTATTTGCAGAATATGGAAATGGAGCCACGATACCAAGACTTGGTGAGCTGTGGGGGCTTATGGGGGGGAGGGGGGTCACGAGTGGAGCCAGCGGCATTCATATCACACGACGTCAAAGAACAATGCAGAGAGAGGAAATGTGATGGGAAAACAATTCATTTCATCCAGAGAAAAGAGTGGGAAGATGAGGAGGAGAAAAAACAAGATTGGTAAATGTATAAAGTCGACAGAGAGCTTCATGTTTCAGGAATTTGACATTATCCAGCAGCAAAACCACTTAAGCCTGGAGCAAAACCACTTCATCACATGAATCTTGTTCTATGGAGCTCAAACTGAGCTTGTCTTTTCAGTAAAGAAAGTAATTATTATGACAGAATATCTGTGATGTTTGTATGCAATGAAAGATTGCAGTATTTATTTCAGGGAACCTAGAAGTTCCCTAAATCATATTTTCACACTCCATCTTTGAGCTCATTTATGTTTTAAATTCATAAAATCCAAAAACTGAGAGAGAAAGAGAGAGAAAGAGAGAGAGTAAGATTCTCTTCTGTTTCTTCTTCGGTACTGTTCGTATTCTCGCCTTCTTGTCGTCATGACGTTGCAGAGACACAAGGCGAGGATGAGCCTCCACAGATGCCGTGATCCAGGCATCATCATCATCCTCCTGGATCAAAACCTGACGTGCGCCTATTCGAAGATTCACATCTGACATAGATACAGATCCTGCTAAAGATTCTGTGTTTGGAGCAAAATCAGTGCAGTGAAAAGAGATTTGACAAACGTCAGAGAGCTGCTTTTAACACACAACAATTTGAAATAAATCAATGTGTGTGTGTGTGTGTGTGTGTGTGTGTGTGTGCTGTGGCTGAAGGTGGAAGTGAGACAAACTTAATCTGCACCCTCTCAGACCCTCACATTTGCATTTAAAATGGTTAAAACTCACAGTGATTTCAATTAATTGGATTAGAATTGAACCCGGGGGTCCACGAGATGAGAGAATGAAGAGACAAAGACGTAAAGAGGGGGAAACTCTCTCTCTCTCTTTCTTCACTTAAAAGTGCTGTAAAATTTTCCAGGACCTGAAGATGTTTTGGAAATAGATGATTTCCCAGAATGAAGCTGGACTTTCCGTGTTTACCGACAACTAATCTTGTATCACAAGTTAATTATATGGATATTTTATTTATTTAAAATTCCACTACCAGTTAAACCAACATATTTAACCGTAGAAGCACAAAAGGCACATTTCAAAATCAATATATTTCCCTTTTATCACTAAAGACGCTTTCTCAAGCTCAAGACAATACAAGATCTCATCAGGTCATAGATGTCCACAACAGAGACATCACGGTTACACAGTCCACAGACAATGGGACACGTCCACAAACAGTGACGTAAAGTGTCCGTCTGTGCCTTTTATACAAACGTCAGACATGCTGATGTCCAACATTCCAGTAATGATGAGATGAGATGAGATGAGATGAACTTCAGTGATCCCACAACAGGGAAATCAAGTGATTGATACATAAATGCAGGTGAGCTGCTGTTGCTGCTTTTCAGCACCAGGGAGAGTCTGTTACACTTTAATGACAACATGACAACTCTCTCTCTCTCTCTCTCTCTCTCTCTCTCTCTCTCTCTCTCTTTGTGTAATCTAGGCTGGATTTATAACGTGAGAATAGCTTTTACTAGACTGAAACTAAACCATGTCCTCTGTTCTCTGAGTCTAGGGGCATGGGGGGGTATGAGGCGGCTCGGGGGAGGAGTTTAACTGATGGTGCAGACAGAATGGGATCCCAAGGTCTCCACGGTGCAGGACCTCCTGCTTGCTCTCGTCCAAGTCAACCACGATCTGTCCGAGGAGAACCCTCTGCCATTTGAAAGCGGATCGGGTGGTGCCTAAGCCGCACGGGTTACTTGAGGTATATGTGGAGTTTCACAACAAAATGAACACACGAGAGCCGGAAGGGGGAATGTCAGACGGAGCTGGCTGCAGGAGGAGAGGGGGAGGGGTGATGGGAATATGTCTTAATCCGCCGCTCTGTTTCTGTCAAAGCTGGTTCCTGGTCAAATTATGAGCGCTGCCCGGCGAGCCCGGTCCCATTACACACGGACGGGTCGATCGCTCATCCTGTTACGGCTTTACGAGGTTTCCTGCTCCTGCGGGCAGCGACAAATTTAAGGTTGAGCGATGCCCAAAATTGGATCCGGTAACTAAAGCAATGGAAGTAAAATATCACTTTGGCGTGTGGACACCGCGAGCTGCACGGCTCCACGTCTTAACTAGAAACGATGAGGGTGACTCGCTCTTCCTCAGCATCACCGTGGTTCCATTTATTTCAACAGGAGCTCAGTGGGAGGCAGGGAGGAAAAATTCATGTCCACATTCAAAATATCAACATGTTGGTTCATGAATGAATGATGGGATGATGGGATGAATGAGTGATGGGGATGAATAAGTGATGGGATGAATGAATGAGTGATGAGGATGAAAGAGTGATGGGATGAATGAATGAGTGATGGGATGAATGAATGATGGGATGAATGAGTGATGGGGATGAATGAGTGATGGGGATGAAAGAGTGATGGGATGAATGAATGAGTGATGGGATGAATGAATGATGGGATGAATGAGTGATGGGGATGGGGATGAATGAGTGATGGGGATGGGGATGAATGAGTGATGAGGATGAATGATTTGCATGTAATCGTTGATGGTTTTTCTTTATCCTGGATGTCTCCATGTGTTCCATCTGTTGCTGCAACAAGTGGATAAACTCCAACCAGCTGGGAGCAGATTGATTGGATGGAAACACAGAGAACACAGACAAAGAACAGGAAGTACAAGAAAAGGAAGTAGAAGAAGAAGAAGAGGAAGAAGATGAAGAAGAAGAAGAGGAGGGAGAAGAAGAAGAAGAGGGAGAAGATGTGCGCTCTCCGTCCAGCGGCAAGTAGAGTTTAGTTCTGTTTCTGTTTCTGTTTGTGGTGGACGTGGACTGAGGTCCTCGGTCCCGGTTCGGGTCAGGTTTGGTTTCAGCTGTGAGGTGAACCCCAAATAGCTGCAAAGGCTCCAATTCACAAAACATTTTGATGTCAGCGATGCTGAGCGGACGTAAACTTTGTAAAGTCGCTGCCGTACCGTGTTGACTAGAATCGAGCGTGTGAAGTTGTTACTATGGTAACGCTCACTATGCTCCACGGTGCCGGGAGGCAGAGCATCCAGCAGGGATGAAATATTAGAGCTGACGGAGAGAAGCGACAGAAAACGGAGAAGGTAGGGAGGGAGGGACCGGAGTGAAAGGGTTCTCAACCAGAGCAGTCTGTGCTCTGTGGTGTCAGAAACACGCTGCGCTTCGCTTCACTCTTCCGTTTTGAGCTCCTTTGCCAAACGTACGTAAGCGGTCGTAACGGAGGTGATGGGCGACAGGGCAGGAAGTGACGTTTTCCCAGCGAGAGAGACGAGGAGGAGGCACGTCGTCTTTCCTGCGTTTCACCTTTGAACTTTTTGCTGCAGTGAATGGATCTGTCGAAGAAAACGTGGAACAGACGAAGACGGGCGACAAGAGTGATGACATCATCAATTGTCCCCGCCCCCTCCACGCAACCAGTGTTTACTTTGTGAAAACAACCAAATATTATACATGAACTAACAAGGAAGAGGGAGACTCAGATTGTTGTCTTCCTGTCCTTATCTTGGTGTCTTCCTGTACTTATCTTGGTGTCTTTCTGTCCTTTTCTTGATGTCTTTCTGTCCTTATCTCGGTGTCTTCCTGTCCTTTTCTTGGTGTCTTCCTGTCCTTTTCTTGATGTCTTTCTGTCCTTATCTTGGTGTCTTTCTGTCCTTATCTTGGTGTCTTTCTGTCCTTTTCTTGATGTCTTCCTGTCCTTATCTTGGTGTCTTTCTGTCCTTGTTTTGACATGTTTTTGTCCTTGTTTTGATGTCTTCTAGTTCTTCCTCAGTTTTCACTCTTTTTTCTCTGTGGTTTTCTTTTTTGTTGTCTTTTTCTCTTTGTTTGTCCAATCTGTGTCCCCCTAGCTGGAGGACTCTCCCTAATTCTTCCTTATATGTCACTAAAACGTTCACGATGTTGAATGACCAAAAGGACACTGTGAGTTGGTGTAAATGAAGGACTTTTACTCGATGATGGAATGGTAGTTTTAAGATGTTGGGATCGTTAGAAATCATCGAGGTAAGAAATGTGTATGAGACTGTAAGAAAAGTAGGATTTATCAAATAAATGATATGCACTGTAATCATATTGTTCTTGTCATATACAAAGTAGTTTCTGCACTCTATAATTTCACACGTATGAAGCGGCCATCTGTTGTTTTGTCCTACATAATTAGCAGTTCCTCTCCTGTCACTTCTCATTGTTGAACGGTGTGAATCTGCTAAAACACACACACACACACACACACAGTGTATGAGGGTTCCGGTGGGTGGATGGAGGAGGATGTAACTTTAGCATCACGCTGGGATCCATCTGCTGTATGGACATCCCCCCGTGGTTTGACCCCCACACACACACTGATGACTAAAGCCGAGTTCAGATGGCTCACAGCGAGGGAGGACGAGGCCCGAACCCCCAGAACGAGCAGGTCAAACCTGACCAGATCAGGTGACCTCAGAATCTTACCACTGATTTCATTCTTCTCCAATTCACTCCAGATTCTCAGATATGCAGACTGCTGTGGTCCTGGTTCTGCCTGTGAAATGTCAGCTTCCTGTCTCATCCCACTGCCTGCAACAATGACAAATTCTGTCCACGATTATGTTTGTTTGTTTTTTTCCAAATTTGACCAAATTTTCTGGGGTTTTTGGAAGTCACTCTACGCTCAAGTTCATTGTACATTGTGACGATGTTACTGGGTCTTAAGTTTGTTTGATCCTTGGTAATTTGTCGTTTGGATTCAGCTGTTACAGGTGGATCATTTGGTAACAACAACAATACTGGACCAGGAAATGACCTGTGGCCAAGTGCATCCTTGACCCTATATTACACATTTTGCCTTTGTGTTCATTCGTGCTGTTTTTCTGTCTTTGTTCCTGATGTCTGAGCACCGATGTGAGAGGAGGGAATAAAGATCGATGTAAACAGAGGAAGAAGAGATTTGTAATGTCTGCGAGAGAGGAAACTGAAGCAGGAAGAAACTTAACAAACACGAGAGAGAGGAAGATCAGAGCAGATAGGATGGATGACACGACACTTGAAGCATGCTGATTGTTTATCATGTATTACTTTTACCACTTCAGAGCAGCAACCTTAACAGATTCTGAATTTAAATGTTGTTCGGATGGCCTAAAATCTTTGAGATTTATCCCTCATAGTTTCATGGAATCTAAAGTTTTTAACTTTTTCAGCAGCATTGATTTGCTCCTGATTCGTGCCGTATACTTGTGATGTCCAAAAGCGTGGTGGAGTTCAGAGTGAAGAGCGGCTTCAGGCCGAGTTTGGAGGCTTTTCTCATGTCGTCCTGATTTGAGATTGGACGCGGTGACACTTTGACTTTGTAAATAACGACCACGCAGACTCTGAATCGTGTGTCGTACGATTGCATCCCGTGATCAGTGAGAGTGTAAGAGTGTGATCTGAGGTGGTTGTATCGTTCTAAGGTGCTTAGAAACCAACATGTCTCCCCAGAGCCTTTAACGCGTGGATTCCACATATTTGTGTACAATATTTGACACAATCAAATACAGTGTTTCATTCCAGCCAAAAGTAGTTACCGATAATGAGGCCGCAGCGTTTACTTTAGCTACACGGCTCATTATCGCTCCATAATAAGTCAACGCTGCTGTTTCAGAAGTCAGTGAAACGTCTTGGTCGGCCGCCGCATTTGGAGCCTAATTGGTCGCTGTGGAGAGATTCTCTCTGTGTGTTCACGGTTGCCATGGGAAACAAAGGAGTGCTTCCGTCCAGCCCACACTGCTGTGGCTTCAAAGCCGCTAAGAACTCTGGGTATTACTGGAAATGACAGCAAACATCCAAAGATTTCAAAGGCCAGATAATCCACCGTGCTGCTTGTTGCAGCCAGTGGATCATAGAAAGTGAAATCTGATTCCAAACAGAGACCTCTCCGTTCCGTCCGCACGTTCCAGACATAGACAGGAAGGTTGGTACCACGCGTCCATCGAATCAATCCAGGATCACAGACTCTACTGTAGTCACGATAGATAACACCGGCCGCCAATAGACTCGCTCATTTATGGCAACAATCACATGAAAACGCTGAAAATAATAATCGGTCCACACGTTGGACAATGTTCAAAAGGTTGTGACAGAAAATAAAATGGACCCACGTGGATGATGAGGACCGAGCCAATAAATCTGGTATCCAGCACTTTTCATTCGATGACCGATGGGTTAAAGGTTAAAGGCCAAAAGGTAAAGGTGATTATCGTACGGTGCTGCCATTTAACGGGATGCAGCAGTCTGGGGGTCTACACAGGAAATGTGACGAGACAGAGCGGATTCAGGAGGACGCCTGGCCTGGTTTTGGAGAACTAAAGATCACAGGGGGCCCCTTGATATGCAGCTTTGTTTTAGCTGTGATGTGGCAATTATAACATTCAAACCGATCTTTACCCTTTTAACCTCTGATCCTTATTTATGACTCACCCACATCCGGTCTACATCTGAATCCAGTTTTATGGACTTTCATAAATAACATAGATTTGGATCGTGTCTGGTTGATCTGGATTCCATACAGGAAGCTGTGGGTGTTTTTCCACTGCTGCTGGGTCCGTGATCCATAAATCAGACTGACACCGACATTTGATTTGTAGAATAATTTATGGATTATCAGAATTACCCAAATCTGGATTACAGAACAGGACAACGGCTCTTCTGAATCTGGATGTTTCACCCTACGGTGCAGCAACAACACACAATCCAAGGCCCAGAAGCTCAGGATTTATCAATCAAGGTCATCTCTGTGATCTGTTTTCAAGTCGAAGGTCTGAACAGTTTGATGGATCCCAGGGATGAACGACAAACAGAAAAAAAAAAATCAGGACTCAAATTTGGTCCTCAGTCTAAACATCAACGAGGGCCTGGACGTCCTCTGCTGTCCCCTGCTGTCCCCTGCTGTCCCCTGTTGTCCCCGGCTGTCCCCTGCTGTCCCCTGCTGTCCCCTGCTGTCCCCTGCTGTCCCCTGTTGTCCCCTGCTGTCCCCTGCTGTCCCCTGCTGTCCTCTGCTGTCCTCGGCTGTTGTTAACAGTAACAAAATGCTTTCATTCAGGGATTCAGTCCTCTGGAGCCTCAGTCTTTGTCTGTGACCCCTTGGAGACACACAGACCGTAGGGTCCTAGAGGAGTCGTCCCCCTGCCGAGTTCTTAACACCGTCTGATTATCTGATTTTTTTCTGAACAGGTGCAGGCAGCTGACGTACCCAGAGGACCTTCCTCAGATCTCCGTGGTCTTCATCTTCGTCAACGAGGCCCTGTCAGTTATACTGCGCTCCGTTCACAGCGTGGTCAACCACACGCCGGCGCACCTCCTCAAGGAGATCATCCTGGTGGACGACAACAGCGACAGCGGTAAGACCAGTTCACTGGCGAGGACGTTTGAACGCCCCGTGTTCGTCAAATCACGATGCGAGCAAAGTCACACTGAAATTTCATCGCATAATAATCCCTGAAGCAAATCATGTAATAAAAGAGATGGTTAGGGTCAGGGTCTCTACAGTCCGTCCTGCTGGGTTGGTTTGTCTCTTAAAAGAAATCAACCATGTGGGACACGGTTGATTTGCCCCAGCTGGCCTCCTTTTCTAGCGCCCTTCACATCCTGTGTGTCGTGTGTTGGCAATGAGTCGTTCTTCATCCATGAGGGGGTCTGATGTCAGCACCTGGGACAGGAAGTGATCCCGGTTCCATCGGCCAATCGCAGCACTTTCTGCTCCCGGTGGGCGAAGATATTCAATGAAATGTTGCAGTCCGAAACCGAAAGATGGAAAGAACGGAGAATGAAGGATGTGAAAACAGCAGCACACGCACACATACACACACACACGCACACACACACGCACCAATCAGCAGAGAGAACGTCAGCCAGGTTCACGGTGGGTCAGGTTGGACTTTTTCTCTCTTCCTGATTCTGTCGGTTTTCTGAATCCTTTTTATGGTGTTTGGTGGAGCGTGAACTCAGACATCACACGCTGACCATGTTCTCAGAAACTAGCAGTCGGTATTCTGAGAAGCTAACGAGAAACCTCGTTTAATGAGTGAGTCTTCTATTTGTGTGTGTGTGTGTGTGTTGAGGGGGTAGAGGAGCCCGGGGGCCCGACTCTTCTCGAATGCTGCGGTTTAAAATAGCTTTAGAAAGGGGGGGGGGCACTCTGGTCCTCTTCTAAATTGCTGTGTACTACTGTCTCCATGGCGATGTGGGGAAAAGGCTTAAGTTGCCTCCGAGCTAGGACGGCGGCGCGCGGCGGCGGCGGCGGCGGCGGCTGAAGCGCTCCAGTTTGGAGAGGGAGGGACCGTGAGCTAGATTCCGGTCGACACTTGGCGCTGCGTGGTTTGTCTGAGTGTCGTCCAGACCTCCCTCAGGCCGGCACAGAGAACACATAACATACGGAAAGAAGAGTCAACATTGGCTCATACCCCCCCCAA
>OMNV01005165.1:1447-22073 GCA_900303265.1 Brotula barbata | reverse complement strand
GGAATTGTTGGTCTAAGTTACGTAAAACCACGCGTGTGTGATACAAATGACAAACCGTGTCAGCTCACACTGCCCACAGCCTAAACTGCTCCAGCACAAAAGACACAAACCCCCAACCAGCAGCAGCAGCAGCAGCAGCAGCAGCAGCAGCAGCAGCAGCACCTCCACCACCGCCCCCTCCTTCACGGGAGACAACCCAATAAAACTCCCTTCTATTTATAGAGAGGAAAAAACACACGCGAGGCTCACCTTTCCGAACAGCTGGGACTCACGACAGGTGAGGAAATATGCTGTAATGTCTGCCGTATATTCCTTAATCCAAACACAGGGAGTCCGCTTCTTTCCGTCCGCTGCAGACTGACTGCCAGAGATAATGTGACAAATCGCTCTGTCACGCTAGGCAGTGCTTTAAGGAGTACTTCCGGTTTTGCCGCCAAAGTAAAAGCACCCCTCTGTTCCTCTAGACCCGGGGTGTTATTGAAGAGTTGATCCCCAGGGCATTTTAGATTTACATTGCACATGTATTAATTACAGCAAAATCTCAAACAGTTGGCAAAGATGCATATAGGATAAGGGAAAAGTAATGACTTCATCTGACAATAATCTTAGGATTCTTAGAAAACTCTGAATTCAGGCATTTTTTTTTCATTGAATTCTGACTTTATTTCAGATGGTCTCTGCCAACCGCTGTATCATGGAGAGGATGGTCAGTGTTATCCAGCATGGACATCACCATTTCTCTGCCATGGTCTGAAGATATCCCAGCTTCCTGCTCATCAAAGAGCTGGTCTTTCTGACCAGTTTTGCAGTCAAAGCCATGAAAATTCCTTGAACTGCTGGATATTTAATTAGAAGTCTTTTTTTTTTGTATAGTCACATACAAAGATTTACAGGGCTCTACTGGCCCTTCAATACCAGTTGTCCCTAACCCAGCCCAAAGCTTTGTGTTTGTAATGTAATGCAATGCAATGCAGTCCATAATAAGACGTGGAAAAAACTCTTCAACCATAGCAGTCCTATAAAAAAAAAAAAGGAAAATACCCTCTTCTGGGAAAGTCATAATTAGTATTTAGCATATTTATTTATTCATTTATTTTAAATTATATAGGATAAGATACGTATTGGCTTTGCAGGGGTACATTGAAATGTTGTCAACAGCAACAGCAGCACAGGTGCACATAAATTAAAAAAATGTAAAAAAAACAAAACAACAAAATGTAAAAGAAAAATACAAAACAAATAATAACACTAATTATTGCTCAAGATAAAGATAATAATATGAAATAGTTGGGAACAGCTAAATACTGTGTGTAGTCTAATGAGTGAAATGTCCCATACAGGGAGCGAGGATATTCCCCAGTTTTGTTTTGGTATTGCACGGTTCAAGATAATGTACAGTTAAGGTTCAGTAACAGTACTTATTTATGCAAAGTTTTGTGAAAACATCAAGTTTCAGAAACGCTCCTACATATGAGTAGTTAAGTACTGTTGTCCAATAGTAACAATTTTACGGGTTTACGTTTAACACAAAGTATCTTCATTTCCGGTCGTGCTTTTTTCCCGCGACTTGACTAGGAGACCGTCTCTGCCTGCGCGCTCCCACGCGGGCGCGCGTAGACTGTGTGCGCTCTGAAGCATACGGTAGTGTTTGATGGCAGTGGAGAATACAAAGGAAGTGCCAGACCAGACAGCTAATCCGCTTCTAACGTGTGATTTATGATCTGAAAGGGATAACATATCATATGCCTTCACGATTTACACTCACTTAAACTCTGAGGTAACCACAAATGGGTCTTTATTCATGGCTTGTTCCCAAAGATGCCAAATATGTCAGAATGTATTGGGAAAATCTCAAATGATATTAAACACATCCAGAAGGAAGAGAATTCTAAAGTAAATCAATATGACATAACTTATAAAATGGTTACTTTAATGGATTGCAGGATTTTATTTTAATCACTACTCCAGGGATTATGAGATTTCTGATTATGTGTTATTTTATTATTGTTTATTGAATGTATTGGTTATTTTGTATTATTTTATGCCGTTCCTACGGTGCTCACTCATTTTTATGGTGTTACTAATGTGACAAGTCCCATTAAACTTATCCAGTGGTGGTTCCAAGTGGTTTAAATAACCCTAAACGGTTTGCCTTGAAGTGTACTTAATTTTCAGAAAATAATATAAAAGTGTTCCAGGCCAAACTCATTAATTTTTCAAAGAGATTAAAATAACATCTTGAACTCTGGTTTAGATGAACAAATGTGTTAATCTTTATAAACGCTGGATTTTACTGTGAAATTATGGTGAAATACCCAAAGATACCAAACGTAGTCGGAGGCATTGTGAAATATGTATAAAATGATCCTTTTACTGCCTATCAAATTTATCAAAATTTATTTAAATTACCCTGAACGGATAACTATTTCAAATGTAGTCAATTACTGATTAATTTACCCGTGTCTGTTAATTAGAATTAGACGTATGGGCCCTATTTGTTCAAATACAAGTGTCCACCTTCATACAATAGGGCATAAGAAACATTTGTGACAAAATATACAATAAGACAAATATACACAAATTAATTTAAATATACCCGGTCAGGTAGACTGCATGACGAAATGATGAAAGCAGAATTTCGTCGTATTGATTATGATCATCGACTTTTAAATAATTCGTAATACATGCAGTGTGAAAGTTTTGATAAACATTTTGTTTCGTTTCTCTCTGTAAACTGCGTAGATAAGTTCACATCAGCGGAACCCTTTCGCGTGGTGCATGTTTCCCTGCGTCAAGGACAACGGCGGACTTTAGCTTCCCCAACATGCGCCATTGAAAACAAACGGAGCCGTTTTCTTTCATTTGTCGACGAGCCAGTTTGAAAACTTATACTGCCTTTCTGAGCTCGTTGGACAATTATAACAATGGAGACTATTTTAGAGCAACAGCGACGCTATCACGAAGAGAAAGAGAGGCTAATGGATGCTAAAACAAAAGAAATGCTACACAAGAAATCCACAGTACGTTTTCCGCTCATGCTAGCACTAGCACGGTTGCTAATCAAGTACGGCAAATGTACGACACATCTGCAACTCAAATTGTGTTCATAATGTTTTTGTTTTGTTTCCCTACAGTTGCGAGATCAGATTAATTCTGATCACCGTACAAGAGCAATGCTGGATGTAAGCACTTCTTATTTTGATGTTATTAAATTGCTATAAACTGATAGAAGTAATAGTTTACGGTAGTGTTAGCTAACGATGGGCAGCATAACTATCGTACTGTACAAGTTAGGTTTTATCTGTGGTCCATCATTTTTACCTTGGAAGCTACAATCTCATATTCTGTAAAACCAGGAAAATTGTAAATTTGTGTGTTCTTAATATCAAGTAAATTTCATATTTCGGTTCTTGTTACAGCCTAACTAGTAATAATTTGTATGATATTTTATCTAACATGACTTGTGGCTGTTTTGGATTTGCTTACAGTATCATCCTCAATGTTTCTGACATTTTGGAATCTTCACTCACAACATCTAAAGTACTGATATCAGCTCTGACTGGTGGCTTGGTGGCACAGGAGTTAGCACTGTTACCTCATAGCAAGAGGGTCCTGGGATTAAAGCTCTCCCTCCCACACATTTTGTGAATGTTTCAAAAGATTATCAAAGTTATAGAAAACTTTGCAGCAAACATGAGACAGTTGTGACATGATGACGTTGATAGTTGCTCTCTTTTAGAGACACTGTCACAACAAATTCCAGTCTGTCATCTCTGATTTTCCAGAAAAAAGTTAAATTACTGTTATTGGTTTACTATAAACCCAGACCAACTTTATCCATCAAACCAAGCCTGATTTATATGACATCCATTATTTTTAGTTTTAAATATGAAGCATTATAATATGAACCCATCTTTCGTGAATAATTTGTGTAAAACATTAAAGAACAGACCTCAATAATTTGGATATGACGAAGTAATTATTTGAGAGCTACTACATCACAGAAAAAGTTTCACATGTGTGTTTGTTGTTCTGGAAAATTCTCAAAGGACACAGACTGATAGTGTTTTTTTGTTGTTTTTTTAATTTGCAGCGGTATATGGAGGTGAGCTCTAATCTCAGAGACTCATATGAAGACAAAGATGGGTAAGTGTTAAACAATTGACCGATCTGTTCCAGTTTAAGAGTGCATCTTCAAAATGTATGTTTTAAGATGCATTTTTTTTCCATTGTGTTAAACTATTGACAACTAATTTTTAAACAAGTTGAAAAAGCCATTGATTTGTTTTTTCGCTGATTAACAGAATGAGAAGGGATGAACTCTCTGCCATCTCAGGACCAAATGAGTTTGCAGAATTCTACAACAGACTGAAACAAATAAAGGAGTTTCACAGAAAGCACCCGAATGAGGTAGGTCACCTCCCACTGTGAGGTGTAAGTGTAGACCAAATTATTGTCATTAGAATTTTCTAATGTTGTTATTATTTATTCCTTCCAGATTTCCATCCCCATGTCAGTAGAGTTTGAGGAGCTGATGAAGGCCAGAGACAACCCTAGTGAGGAGGCTCAGAGTAGGTCTCATTTTAGATAAACATTTCTTCTTGTCTGGTCTGTCTCATAACACAGGTGTAAAATAATCAGGATCCTATTGTTATAGCTGGTTTTATCAAACTGAGGTGGAAAATATGTAGTGTGATGTTAGTAGTCTCTGATCTATCTTAACTTAAAACTACCTTAAGGCCAAAGTCTGGCTCTGTGAGACATACTCTGATCATTAAGGGAGATATTGAGATATATCTCTCTCTCCCACAGACCTGGTGGAGTTTACTGATGAGGAAGGGTATGGCCGCTACCTCGATCTCCACGACTGCTACCTGAAATACATTAACTTGAAAGGAGCTGAGGTAACGACCCCTAAAAAGTTTCCAAATGAATTCTCCATTCCCAGGATGAGTTCATTATCTTTATGTTGATCTGTGCTCTGTCTCCACAGAAAATCGAGTACATTGCCTACTTGTCTTCATTTGACCAGCTTTTTGACATCCCAAAGGACAGGAAGAATGCAGAATACAAGAAGTAGGTCCATCGTAAATATTTGCACTCACTATTATATAGGGCTGTCACTTTTTCCAAAAATAATCACGGAATGAATTTTGAATGACAAGCAACACATTCAAATAAATCTGGATGTGCCCTACTCACCTCACTTAGGCATAATAGCCAGCATAGTCCTGAAAGCAGGCAACATTTTATTCCTGCTGGAAAAGTTGCAGATCTAATATGCTGACAAAATTATTTGGATTTTAGGAAAAAAAATTTTGTTTGTTCATTATTTTAGCAATTGCTAATTTTAGTCCGAAAAATGCCACATTGAAATTTACATTTCACCCTATACTCTATACATCTGTATAGGGTATTTTCACTTTTTCTATACTGCAAAATGCCTAATGGCACATAAAATTATCCTTCTATACTGTCTACATCGGTAATCAATATTTGGTCATATAAAACAACAGTAACAATTGCTTGTTTGCTTTTTATTACCGTTGTTATCTGTGGGCTTTAATGGGCTATAATATTTAATTGCATATGCCTGCAATGATGCATTAATTAATTCAAAGTGCCTGGCAATTGGCTATTTGGCAAACATCATCTCGTTCTGTATTTTGACATTAATTGCAACAAATATTCAATATTTGTATTACATTACAACACATGGATGACACTCATTACGTTATCTTCATAAGTGCATAGATGGTGAAGTATTGAAAGTTGTTGGAGTATTTCCTTGTGTTTGCTGTACTGTGCTTAACTTTAAACCTTAGATAGAGAGACCTCTAGTGGCCCTTAGGTTCTTTGTTGGCAGAGGATACAGCCACAGGTCCACAGACACAAACCGCAGCTTTTGAACACACAGCAAGGGGCATCGAAGGGACTGATTCGTTCCAGGCAGCATGCATTATAGATTGTGCTAACTCCAGTGTGTCTTTTGGCTTTGTGTGCAGATACTTAGAGATGCTGCTGGAATATCTGCAGGACTACACAGACCGGGTCAAACCTCTGCTGGACCAGAACGAGCTGTACGGCAAAGTGCTGTTAGACTTTGAGAAGAAATGGGACAACGGGACATTTCCAGGCTGGCCTGTAAGAGCTCCATAATATACACTCAAGTGACAGTGAGAATTTGGTTCATTGCATTGGACCTGACGTTCTTATCCGATTCTTGTAGAAAGAGACTAGCAGTGCTTTGACACATGCCGGAGCTCATCTGGACCTCTCTGCCTTCTCGTCTTGGGAGGTAAAATATCTAAATGTTCATATTTGCAGATACATTTTATACCCACACTAAAGTTGCCAATTTGTGTTATTATGGATGTATATTTGGTCTTCCTCTGTCCAACAGGAGCTGGCATCTTTGGGTCTGGACAGATTGAAGTCCGCCCTCATGGCATTGGGACTTAAGTGCGGCGGGTGAGCATGAAGCAAATGTAGACCCAAACCAGGCTGTTAAAAATAATATGAAAGCTAATGAAATGACAACCAACAGTCTTTTTTTAATGTTCCCAGAAGAAGTGTGTTTTGTGTAGACTTTGTTTGTATTGTTTTGACAATATGTAACAATATGATTCTAACGTTCTAAGTGCTCTATTGAGTTGCACATACAAAATAAAATCGTGCTGTTGTGTTTTAATTTGCTTTTTTAGTTTTGTGCAGTTTGTGGTGCAATGTAAAATCTCAATCTTTTATTTTTGACAGCACGCTGGAGGAGCGAGCTCAAAGGCTCTTCAGCACCAAAGGCAAATCCCTCGAGTCACTGGACCCCTCGCTGTTTGCCAAGAACCCCAAGGCCAAAGGCCCTAAAAAGTAAGTATGTAGAATGTCTATATTTTGCTGACCCTACATTATGATGACATATTCAGTGTGGTAATTCATGACAATTTCAACCCTCACATCTGCAGAGACACAGAGCGTAACAAGGAGATTGCGTTCCTGGAAGCTCAGGTCTATGAATATGTCGAGACCCTTGGGGTAAGAGAATATAAATTCTAATAAACTTCTCACATAATCACTCTGTGACTCCGTTTGAGTTGAGTAAAATCCCATAAAATGAGGCCAATATACTTACTCAGCATTTATAGATGGTAGTGACACACGCTGAGAGTGGCGCCCTGCGGTATGATAATACCATGTTAATGGAGCTGACCTCTGCCTCAGCTACAGCTCATATGGGCAGCACTGCCCTGGATGTGACAGTTTTGATGTGTGGGGTCATTGGTGTGATTACAGGAGCAGAGGCAGCTGACTCATGAGAACGTGCAGAGGAAGCAGGCCAGGACTGGAGAGGAGCGTGAGGAGGAGGAAGAAGAGCAGCTCAGTGAGAGTGAAAGTGAAGATGAGGATAATGAGATCATCTACAACCCCAAGAATCTCCCGCTGGGCTGGGACGGCAAGGTTAGAAAAAGCACTGAGTAAAGGATGGGAAAACTTGTGCCTGGGGGAAGAATATAAGTAACATGAATTGCCCTCACATCAACATGTCACAAAGTGCAGTAAAAAAAACTAAGGTTAAGATATAAAAGAAACTAAACCAAAAACTACACTGTGCCAACCACGTTTTACAATATTATTGCATCACACTGATGAAATTACTATTGTCCTGTTCCTGACACTTATACGCAATGAAATCTCACCAGTATTTTCCTTATGCTAAGGACTATGATAATTGGTTAAGAAACATCTTAAATGTTGGAGGTTATTTATCCTCCCAATATTACAAAATCCATTTGGTTGCAAAATATCTGACCGTGATCAGCGTTCTGCATTTTCCATTATTCTGACAAATATCTGGATTTGGAAAGAGTGGGAAAGAATTTCAGTTAACCTCAGTGTCTAATATTGACGTAAAAACAAAAATTCTGTTTTTATTTTTAATATACGTAATCACAGGGTTTAGCTGAAAATCAGCATCATGTGGGAGCATAGGTTTAATTTTGAATATTAAAGTTAAAGATCAAATGTTATGTCTTAAATAAATGCTCTGATCTACAATTGCCTTTAAACTGGCTTTGCAATATCTTGAAAATTGTACTTCTCTGCTCTGATATGCTGTGCTGCTGTTTGTTTCGTGTATAAGGTGAGATTGTGTGTTTGCGTGTTTACTGACTGATATTTTATTCTCCTCAGCCAATTCCATACTGGCTCTATAAACTCCACGGGCTGAACATCAACTACAACTGTGAGATCTGTGGAAACTACACGTACAGGGGACCCAAAGCCTTCCAGAGACACTTTGCGGTATGATTTAAAAAAACAACAACAATCTTTTATATGGAATTTTTTAAGACTTGGCTGTTTCTTTACGGTCCTGTAAACATCATCAGGTCTCCTGTTAGATTTTGTCTTTACTTTGAAACAGGAAGGGATGTACTGTATGTTGTGACAGACTTGGAAACTTAAGTGTATTTTGTCTTGTGCAGGAGTGGCGACATGCTCACGGGATGCGCTGCCTGGGAATTCCCAACACCGCTCACTTTGCCAACGTCACACAGATCGAAGATGCCGTTTCTTGTAAGTTTTGCTTGTGACAGCGATGAGTTTTTGTAGTGCCGTGTATGTCAGGTCTATCAGTTTTGACGAGTCTTGCTTGGCTTTAATAAGCTTACTGTGTTTGGTGGTTTTCCAGTGTGGGCAAAGCTGAAGTCCCAGAAGGCTTTAGAACGGTGGCAGCCAGACACAGAGGTCAGTCTACACTCAAATACTGGGTGTCCTATATATACATATATATATATGTCTATATTTATACTTACACCTTCTCTATGCTTCATAGTTCTAACGCTCCTACCACTGTTGTGATTTTTCAGGAAGAATACGAGGACTCGAGTGGAAATGTGGTCAATAAGAAGACCTACGAGGATCTGAAGAGACAAGGATTGCTGTAAACAGCTGAAATATGATTTGACATGCAGAAAAATAAAAATGAATTTCTGTTCACGTAATATTTGATATATTTGTAACTCTCTCCCATGTTTTAATTTGTAAGTAGTAATGTTGTATTACAGACCGGGTCTCACCTTCCGCTCCTCCTGTCTGGTATGTTTTGTAACTTGGCATCCATTGACTAATAATAAAGACGTACTTTTGTCAATGTTTGCGTGTAGTGTCTCTGCTTCCTGCTTTACAAGGGAATCTGGCATCTTGATAGGATTTCTGTCGGTGTCATTCAAGTACAACAGTGGGTGTGTTCAGTTTTTTTTCCCGTATGTTACAGTATATCTGATGATGTACAGGACAGTGGGTCAGAACAGAGACAAAGATCTGCACTTTGACATGTCAGAGCCCTCGATTGGTAAGTATTCTTTAACTTACCTCATGCAGTTTACTGAACTACTTCTCTTAATGGTACTATGTGATATTCTGATATTTTTCCAAGCAAATTTGCTGTGTGGGCATTCAACCATGTTTGCCACATAAGGCTGTGTGTCCTGTGATGTGAGCTACATGGATGTAACAAAAAAATGGAAGGTGGCTTTCTGATTTATATAGAAAAAAATCCATTGAGGGATAATTATCGTAATCACTTAATTATAGCAATTTAACATTTTTATATCCCGGTGTTTAAAGTAGCACTTTCTGAATAATTGAGTCAGATAAGATAAACATTGTTACAAAAAGTACTTTGTTTTGAGCAGCACCCATATAAAAGTGGTCCACGCAAAAAACAAAGTAAAGACATCAAACGTATAATTGGATTTTGAACCGCAAGCTCATTAAAACATTTGTGTGTCGTTTTCACGATAACACTCTCATTAACAGGATTCATTAGGCGAATGTGCAGCGTTGACTGAATCTTCTACCAGGCCGGTCATAATTGCAGCAGGGTTTATAGTCTTCCGCTGGACTAGTCCTCATTTACTCTGAGGAATAAGCATCAAATTAACTGTACATACAGCAACCCCGGAGCCACCGTGGGTGACATTTATCAAAGGGTGCAAACTGCATATCGGGCTGATCCATGGCATCCTGCTTCCAGCTTATACTGTTTTGTCAGTTATGAATATCCCAGAAAAGTCCTAGAGTTTATGAATTTGTTTTTCAGGCCTCAAATGTGCTGGAAAATATGCCCAAAAACTGATAAGTTGTGTATGGGAAACATTTATGAAACTGTTGTCTAGAGCTGGCAGCAACAAGATCAAGTCACTGTCACAATGCCAAACAAATCTACTTGTAATGACACCCGTTTATCTCCTGAAAATATCAAATATGGATGAAGGTGGCGGTGCGGGACGTGCTGAGTGCATGTTAATCTTACTAGTTATTCTTTTGTTATGGCCCAGTTCCAGGAAAGGGAACGCGGGTCGTAACGCTTCACATTTACTGTACCGCAGTAAGAGTACAGTCGGATGATTTGAAATGAATATTGGAGACATATTAAACGTTAGGACATCTTCCATTTTTAATCTAGATATGTCTATCAGCAAGTACAGGTTGATTTTTTTTTATTTCTCATCAACATTGTTAAGCATGATGCACTGGGCTCCCAGATGAGGTAGGAAGCTCATTAGTGCTCCCACGGCCCCCTGAGCCCCAGTGCTAAATTTTTAATTTGTTTACAGGTGAGAAGATGCCATTGACGCAGAATCCAAGAGGTACATTGATTACATGATAAAACCTTTTTCCTCCAGAGAGCCGCATTAATCTGATGGTGATGCCGCAGAGGTACGACTGTTTAATCTTTCATTTCAAATCTTGCAGCAGATGGAATCAGGCTTCTCGTCCTTAAAGGAGTCCTGTTGCTGCTCGGTAAGACTTGATGCACTCGGTAATGATTGCATTTGCTTTTCTGCAACGATAAGTCAGCCATGCGTGAATGAATCTGAATGAAATAACGTGTCAAACAGGTACTGATGTGTATTTTTCCTTCCCATAGTGTGGTTTAACGTGATTGTTACCAGCGGAGGGAATCAAAATGAGAAGGTGATGCTTTGCTACTGAAAAGTTTAAGTACAAGCTAGTTTTCATGGTTCTTTAGTACACAATGATGTTAATATGGAAACCTGAATGCCCAGATTAACAAAATAATGCTACAACTATTTGTAATAAATCACAGCTTTTATTGTGAAAGCCAAGCAAAATCGATGAATTTATTTCTACCGTCTAACTTTTGAATTGGCAAATATCTAAGTATAAATGTAACGACATCATGCACAGATCCTCCTCTACAGTGTCACCAGTTCCAAAGATATAACAGACCCCTCCCAGGATACTCCTCCACCTCCTCAACCGGTGGATTTCAACAGCCTTAATGACATAACAACTGAAGTGACCTCCACAACAAACAACATAGAGGTCCACGAAGACGACGAGCCAAATCCAACAATCGGCGCTCTGTCTCAGGTGGACACACAGACAGCTGAGACAGAGAGAGACAAAGTTTCCCAGACGTCAGAGCACATCAAAGACTCACACACCGTCCAACCCAGTGTCTCTGTCCCTTCATTAAACCATACCAGGTTAGAAAGAAACGACAGCGTCCTCCCCACAATCGTAATCTGTAGGAACATCTCAACAACCATCTCTCCAACCATTGAAGATGACAGCAGTACTAAAGACACTCCTCGGACACAGACTGGGAAAGCAACAACCACTGGCAAAGACCACACCCTCACTGAGGAGTCTCCCAACGAGAGGACTCAAATCACCACAGGTCAAGGTGAGGACGGGTCAGGCTCCATTCAAAGACGAGTTTCAGATGAAGTGCAAAACTTTGTAGGATTATAATCTGGCTGTGTTGTTGTGTCGTGGCTGTGTATAAATGATGACTCTAAAACTCTGAGATAATGGGCCCATCTTCATAAACACGACCAAAGATTCCAAACATATCAGGATGTATTCTAGGAAAATCTGTATAAAATAATAAAGCTATCTATAAAATAATATAAGATAATAATAATAATGCAAAGTCATGAAATGAAATAAAATGAATGGAGAATTTTGAAGTAATTAAATAAATAATGCTGTAAAAGTAAAATGTTGGAGTAACTAAAATGGATTTTTGGACTTTTATGAATTCATCAAAATTCTACATGTAGCATCTGTAAATGTCTTGTTGACAAAGGACTGCGTGTGTTTTGATAACGTGTTTTTACCTCGACTAAGGAACAGCAGATCCCTCTACAATGGCAAACACATCAACCACATCCGCCGTGACTAAAATTGTAAGTATAGAAACGCATCATAATAAGTGCAAGATCTTTGTTTTTCCAAACGAGACTCACGTGGCAGACGGACTGATCCGTGTTCACAGGCGGCGCTGTGCAGCACGTTCAGCTGCATTGGCGTGAGGTGCTACAAAGACATGAAGGCGACTGAACTCTGTGAGGAGGACATGAACTACTGTGAGGTAGAAGTATTAGTATTCTAGCATTCTATTCATTGCTGCATGTTGTCTTTCTCTTCCATGTTTCTTTTCACCGCCATACTGACATTTGGCTCAATATTTGCACAAATCCCCCCCACAAGAGATCACAAGTTCCATCCTAATCACATCACAGACTTAAGTGATGACCTAATGATGAGCTCAGAGCCTCTACAGGAGTGAAGGCATCGCTTACACCTCACGACATAATACAGTCTCAGTATCCGGATACATTATGAGACGGGGAGATGCGGCGTCAGTCTGCTACATTGAATTACACTTGATTGACCTTTGCGTGGGCCGTCATTGGCCACGCTCCGGGTGCCGACATGCCTTATGTAAGATTGGAGCTGGCAGTGACATTTTCACCTTGTGGGCTGATTTGATTTGATGAATGAACGTGTCCCCGCTCCGTGCGTTGCGTTCTTGCCTGGTTGTCGGCCTCCATCCATATGTCATCTGGTAGATCAGATGGGGTTGTTGATGATAATACATTCTGTGATTATTCAAACTTTGCATTCACAGGACTTGAATCTCTGCTTATTATCCTGTTATCATTCAACAGTCTGGAAAGCAACAAGCCAGAATAACATTGTGGAGATATGTAGGTTGATAGAGCCAGTAGAGTTCATCTCTGAAACTCTAATCTAACCACCATCAGGCCCATATTTATTAATTCAGTTGTTTTAATGAATTAAGTTTTATTTAAGGGTCCAGTAAAACCACCAATTTACCAAAAGATAGCAAACATATCAGGATACATTCTGGAGAAATCTGTATAAAATGACACCCAGGACATCAAAAAATTAAATTAAATTAAATTAAATTAAATTAAAATAAAATAAAATAAAAATTGAAATTTTAAACTATTGTCACAAACTTCAAACAATCACCATCCAATTTTCCAATTAAAAAGCCATGTCATTACTACTACTACTACTACTACTACTTCATTTGGCCATCAAATTCTTGTAGACGTGACCTATTTGACAGCCAACTTATTGCACAATCGCAACCACATCACATTCAAATGAAGCTACCCACGATCAATATCAGCAGAATGTGAGTGGGTTCAAACCCACGTGGTGTGGGCCGCTTCAGTCAGACTCATCTGTCTGTCCTTTTGGTATGAGAGACTAGTTTGCTTTTGTAAACTAAACTAGTAACCTGTACAGTTTGTGGTTGTCTGTTAGTAGTTTTAGAGGTTTTAATGATGCTCCCACCATCCCACAGCTCAGACGAGCCTCCCATCAGGTCAGCTGGAATAAACATGTGACAGTGTGGAAAGCTGGATGCACCAGGGCGTGCACGCTCCCTCCGTGCTCTCGTTTCAGCGGCGTCAGCTGTCTTCATGAGTGCTGTAAAGCTCACGGCTCCTCGTGCCTCAGACTGGACGGTCTCGTCAACATAGCAGGAAGTGCTGCCTGTAGCATCCGTGGCTCATCTCTGCTCTGGATGCAGCTGGGTGTTGTTATCGTTGGACTACTTTATCTCCTTCCATGCACTCATTAAGCAAACAGGGCAAAGTGTGTGTGTGTCAGTAGGAGGGTGGACAAAATACCGGGAAGCAAACACCAACATGTGTCAGTTTGACCACATTTTAAGATATTTGAGGCAGGTAATTTAATACTATTTATAATTCAGTGGTAATAACAGTCAATAACTGATGCAAATATTACTTGAGTAATATTTTAAATTATTTGAATTGTAATTTTATTGATATAATTTAATCTTATAAGTTCTCAGTCTGAGACATGGACATGATTAATAATCACTTTAGAAGAAGAATCTGATTTGGGTATCAAGATCTTAAATGTATAAATTCTGAATGCCTGCAACTAAAATAAAAAGTTAAATTAAATCTATGTAAAAAAAAAGTCTATAAAATCACAACAAAGTGTAAATTTTAAACCAAAAATTATTCTAATGTTACATTAAAAATAACAGAATCAAACAATAGATTAAAGCTCTGAAGGCTTTGTGAAATATATTATCTGTGTCATTTATAGATTTGTATTTCTTAGAGGCTTAGGTTAGGTAACACCGTGGAAACATTTATTAGATTTAGTTAGAATAATGGAAGGAGGGCAGATCTGAAAATCAATACCAAGATAATATATTGGTGTTATTTGGTGTGTCTATAAATGTGATGTAGTGGTCAATTCATCTGTTTGTAGCTTCTAAGATCCAGCAGGTGGTGCTAATTGAGCCAAGATTGTCTCTGCAGCCTTTTGTCCTTAGTTTGAAAGCAGAACAAGAGATGACGCCTCTAAATAAAAATGAAATAACGATCATTGCTTAAATATATTGAATGTATAATAGAGACTAATCCAAGCTCAACCTGAGCTTTTACTTCTTTTTTAAATGTTCCACCTGTCATTAAAGCAAAATAAAGGTGAAATTTGTGTCCGTTATCTTTTCCATCCATTGTCCTTTATTGTGCATCAAACCTCTGGTGACGGACAGGTGCTTGTCCACATTAGGTGCAGCCAGATGTGATTTCCCGAGATCCAAAATGATGCCTGGAGACAGATTTATGCCACCCACCAACTATGACCGTGTCCCCAAATGATGCTTAGTATGAAATACAGACAGTTTGTTCATTTTTAAGCTGCATTGCAGAGGATGTATTGTACAGATGACACGTTGTTTAAATCCAGCTCTGTTACTGCAGTCTCCTCTCTCCATAATGTGTTTCTGCTTAGCGTAGATCAGGTTGTTGTGCTATTTGTTCTCCAAATGCCCCGTCAGCACAGCTCGATCAGCCCATTTATCCACATCCACCGAAGTGCTGAGATCACAACTACTCAGGCTACGCCGCTGTGATTTTAGCATCCTTCACTCTTTAAGTGTTGCTGGAGAGAGACAAACTTAATCCTGTCTTTGTGTCTAAATACAGCACTGTCAGTATTCACAGCCTGACTTCACGTGTGATTTTTGTGTTAATATTAATGTAGTAACACGTCCAGACCAGTAAAAACATTTCAATGGGAGTTATAAGTGCAAATAGAACATTCAGGTGTGGTCTTGATGACATCGTGATCAGATCTGTAATCCAGGTGTGAATACAATCTGCACACCTGGTACATATATGTGAGATAAAATCAGCACAGATGTTGAATCAGAATTTGCAGCTTTAGATCCATGGATGGAACAATCCTTCTGTGAAGATTCATTATCTCACACGCAGCTGCTGTGATACCGTTCAGATTCTCCTTAATTCATCTAATTATGACCCTCAGGCACCGTTGACCTTTTATAGGTTTTACATACAATGCTGGAATGGTGAAAATAAAACCACCACCAAAAAACAATCATGTTTCCTGTATTTCCTGTGCTGGGTGTTGATATTTCACATTAGTTGTTGTTGTTGTTGTAGTCCTGTTTGTCCTTTGACTTATTGTTATTGTAGAGGAATTCCATGAGTGTCCATATCCAGACCTGGACTATATTTTATTCTGTCTATATTGTGATGTCTTGGAGCTTTGATCTTGGAGCTTTTGAGGTGTGTGTGTGTGCAGGAAATGAAGACAGCCAGGCGTTGCTTTCCAGCTCAGATTCACTGTATTCAGTCTTCTTATAACAGATCAACTCGCTTCTTGCAGGCTGGAGATAAACAACACGTGAATTTAAATGACAATGCTGGTTCTCTGTACAACTTCAGTCCTATGCTGTTCACGCTTATGGGTCATCTCAATCTTCTGTATCTCACCACAGCAATCAGCTCATATATGGTTCAGCTGGGAGTCGACTGTGGTCCAGACTAGGACCCTGGGTTCAGTGGGTTTGGAGTCTTTTCCTGTTTATATTATTGGTTACAGCCACTGTAATGTATCGAATGAATCTACCTTCTATGACATCACCTCTCATGACATCACAATATGTTGAAAAAACATCTGCACAGCAAGATGGCTGTCAAGAACATCATTCAAATATTTGCTCCATCTGTGGAAATTCCTCCTTTTCCATTAGCCAACTTTAAAAAGTTCATATAGAAAAGATGATGATAACGATGATGATGATGATGATGATGACGATGATGATGACGATGACGATGATGATGATGATAATGATGATGATGATGATGATGATGTGCAGGGTTGGAAGCGGAGACATTTGACTAAGTTGCAATGGTCCTAATCAATCAGTACAAAATTGCAAAATATGGATTAAAAAATTGTTACATGTTATATTTGATTGGTTCCTGGGTCGTAATCCTTCACAGGAGTTTAATCAAGAGCGGCTGAGGACTTTTTGGGTGATCAATCCGACAAACCGATAGACACACGACCCCCACGGTGGAGCTGATGGAACACAATAATAGAAGAAAACAAGAATCTGTCATGGCTGTCTGCAACCCACTGAGCAAACTGATGATGATTCCTCTTGTCTTGACAGTTACATAGTGACACCTTTTCCCCAGGATACATCAGTGAATCTCAAGACTCTCAGAAACATCTTTTAATACGTGTTCAGCGACATACAGGGGAGAACAGTCTTCGTCATAGGAAAATAAGAAAACGCCTACACTACAGAGCCGACTTCGAGCATCTCGATGCAGATGTACTGACAGAACGACGGGTAGGTATCCATCATGGCCTCCTCGGAGCTTCAACAAAGCAGTGACGTTATTAATCCTGTACAAAAACATTAGTAATTCAAAACAGTAAGAGTGGAGTGAATATTTAAATAATGGAGCGTTTGATTTTTGGATAAAATGGATACAGACGATCGTAGACCTACATGAAGGTTGTTTTTTTGTGGTCGGGCTCCGTGTGTGTCCCGTCTTTACATCAGCCACTTGTCCTTCTCCTTGTTGAAGTTCTCAGCCCACTGTCGAGTGAGCTCCAAGTAGTGGTCCGGTTTGTTGGGTTGGTAGTCCAGATACAACCGCGTCACCGTTTTCTTGGGCACGGCCTTCTCTATCTGCGTGCCTTCGTGCCACTGGTTGAAGGACGTGATGGTGACCACCTCGGGCCTGACGGACAAAGCGGCCTGCAGGGACGTGTCGTAGTAACGTCCGTTCACCCTGTTCCTGGTGTTGTGGTTGTTCCACGGCCGGACGGCGGTGTCCACGTACCCCGGACCCACGCTGGGGATGAAGAGGAGATTATTTACATCACAGAAGGACTTGATGGCTTTCCAGTTCTGATGGGAGGAGCCAAAGGAGAAGCCGTTGGAGGCGAAGTAGGTGTACATGCCGTCGAAGCCGCCGGCGAGAATCTCGTGTTTGTGGCGCTCCTCGACGATGAGCGCCACGAAAACCCCGTCGTAAGGCGTGCCTCGGATGCTGTGGGAGCCCTTAGGTGTCAGGAGCTCCGCCCAGGACTCCGATGGAGTCAGGTAGGAGTCGTAGATATAAAACAGAGGCAGGACCCGCCCTGTACTGGACCTGAATCTGTAGAAGGCCTCGTGTTGTCCGTACCTGAGAAGGAAACAACAACAAAGAATTCTTATGAACAGATTCATAGAAGAAAAGGGGCCTGTGGATATCAACCGAAAAAAAAATGACCTCTACATCAGAGGTCATTTGGAGGTCCATCTGAGCAGAGAGCCCTGGGAGAGAAAAAACAGAGCATCGGGTGGAGGAAATTATCTCATCATTTTTCTATTGAAACGGACAAAACACATTACAGACTAAATTAGATAAAGCGAAGAAATTGAAAGTTACTGTTAAACGTGCTCATCGTTCAAATGAGGCCTGAGTGAGATTTGTCATTGTTATTCTTCCTGCTCCATCTGCGACAGCAACAGACAACACTACACTGACGGTGCAGCATCTTCACCTCAGCTCCAAATAAAACACGGTGTGTGTTACGACGTTTTTGTTCTCAGGCAACATTAAGACCAGAAAACCAACTCAAAGCCCACTGAGCCAGACTCTCGTTATTTATATCTATACTTATAATGTATTTGATTCAATGACTTGAAGTCATGATAAATGTTTTCAGGCGCTTACTCAGCATTACTTTGGTTTTTAACGGGAGTGCCACCTTTGTTTTCACCTCGTACGTGTCACCTGTTGACACCGGTTATTCTCGTTCTGAGTCATGGACTCAGCACGGAGTGAAATTATCAAACGGGGAAATACTTAACACCCGATTAATATCAAGTAATAGTAATTAACATCAGGACGTTAACACCTTTGAGCAGGGGCTCGGATGTTTTCCTTCTCTTTCATTTCCTCGTGAGTTATCGCTTAATTCTCTTGACATTTGTAAAATAAAGTCTTTTTGTGCTGTCATCCAGCCCTCCTGCACGCACAGGCAGATTATTCGTTAATAACTCATTTAAAAAAAGCTCAATGAGTCATTTGTGTCGCGTACACAGAAAGCCTGAAGTCAGCAGGACGCTTCCATGACACTTGGAGGTATCTATATTTAACCTCCTCTTCCTCATCTTCCCGTATCGGGTCTGTGGGAGCTTCGTCTTTCGCTCCATCCGTCCTCTTCTGGCGTCAGCGGCCACTGATATGGGAAGTCGTGTTTCTATTCCGCGCCGAACGCCAACTTACTTGTCAATAATGTATTTGATGTTGTCGTGGATGCTCTGGTCTGTCCTTCCTTTGTACGACTGGATGTGGAAGGCCACCTGCGTGAAACACACAGATGGACACCGGCGTTAGGACAATTTTACAGCTCAGACTCAGGGCTCATAAAGTCCTGGAAGATAAGGAGTTAGACAGTGACTTGGAATCGGAGCCTCGGCTGCAGGGCTGCGTGTTCTCTTATTATTGTCGTTCTGTTATCTTCAGCAGCTTTGCACTGAAAACACCAACGTCCAACTGGTAGACGTTGGACCTCCCCGGAGACGGGAGGAGGATGATCCAGCCGAGCCGAGGGAAGGAACGGATCTTTGGATACACCCCGACTCAGCACCGTTGCTCACTGAGCGGTGTTGTCATCGTAAACAGTGTGAACGCTGTACTTATACGTGTATGAAAATACAAATACTCTCAAACCTTCGTAAGCTGTGATATTTTTTCAAAATGCCAAGAGTTATGGAAGTCTGCTGTGTACGATTTTGTTGTTCCCACGAGCGAGTACGAAATTCAAAGAGCACAAGGTGACATCTGTATTTTTTTTTTTTTATCATTGTCTGTTGCCTAGCAACTAATCTACTTAAAGCGCATGAATGCTATGCTTATTGTGAACTTTAATACCATACAAATATCTAACCCCGTCTGAGCCACGGAGGGCGGCAGGAGAAGCAAAGCGTGATGGATTTCAGACGGAGCCATATTGATGGGAAAGAGAGAGAGAGAGAGAGAGAGAGAGAGAGAGAGAGAGAGAGGTGCCCAAACATTAAAATAAAGTATATTTTTGTAAGTTTCCATGCATTTTCACAGTTTGCTGTGATCCTTTTACCTGGAATAAGCCAACCATTCATCTATTCTATGAATTTAAACATTGTCAGAATGACCTAAAATGTCCCATTGATCTTTTATAAGTCCAGGAAGTCTTCAATAAGTCACTTTCTGTTTATTGCTCTGTGCATGGAATATTTCTTTCATCTTTCCTGTGTCAAGGGGACACGCGTGCATCAACTAATTTGAATGTCTCTGTTTCATTTTCATCCTTATGAGCAGTCATAACCTGACATTCTGTGCTCGGTCCAAATGTAGCCGACGGGTTCCTCCAAGGTGACATTCACAGGAATTTTCCAACTGATTGCTACAGACGTAGAGGGTGTTAATTCTTGCGAGTGTGACAGATGTGTCTGCTTGGTGAGTTGGTGTAAAGTATCCTCCCGTTGGAGAGGAGCCTCGGCCTGAGAGCCGTCAGTCATCAGACAGGAAGTAGGCCGCGCCGCGCCGCGCCGCGTGGAGTAAAGCTTAGCGGAACGCTGAGGATTCCTGCGAGTGTTCCGTGCGTTCTGAGTTATGGAGGAGGGGGAGACGAAGCGATGCAGATGCTCACGGTGTGCAACGTGTCCCATATTATCACCTCGTCTGTCCACGGATTGAGACGCCGTCTCACCTGTGGGTGTCTCAGAAACCGCTCGGCCGTTATTTTTCCAACAATAACATCAATATGGACGGAACTTTTTTCCTTTTTAATGGAATATAAACATGACATTTCACCCAGACAGGCGGCGTGTGAAGGTTTTCCCGTGAGCGTTTGACGCCTCCTGTCACACGCGTTCGTTTGCTTCGGTCACGGCGCAAAAACTGACAAACGGCGAAGCATTCAGCGAGCTTCCCCGCCGCAG
>OMNV01005163.1:98098-133467 GCA_900303265.1 Brotula barbata | reverse complement strand
TGAGCTAAGCCTGAGGTAGTAACCTCATCATCCCAGCTGAAGGGTGCGCAGGGCTTTGTGACAGTATTAATATAACACTGAATAACAAGCATATAGGCTAAAGAGGGGGGCAGTGGGAGGGGCCAGCAGTGATATTGTAATAGAAATTTTCACAACAGAGCCGACAGATCAAAGAGGGATAAGGCACTGGAGAAGACTTTGGCTGCATATTTATTTCAAAGCCCTGCTTTATCATTCTCTTGCAAGAGCGGCAAGCCTCAGTTACACATTTAATAATCAATCACTATTGCAAGAAGAGTGAGGCTATCAGACACTTTAGATTGTACATACATCACACTACATCATTCCCATCATACTAAAGAACAAACCCAATAAACAAGCGACAGGGAATACAAACATTGCTTATTACACTATAATGAAGTTCACACTCGAATGTTAGATTGACTTTTGCTCACAGCTCCACAATGACTCAGAACATAAAACAAAGAGCAGTATGGGATCATGAAACATCATCATCATCTCTAACCCGTGCTCTTACTCGGTGCCTTACAAAACCCAAGGGGTCCAAAAACGTTGTTTTTAATAAACACTCACAGGAGCAGCAGATGAAAACCAGGGGTCCTCAGCTCTTTTATCTTTTTCTGATTCCTGACATTAACAAGCAGTACCTGCCTGCAGTCACTTGATGTGCATATACGCTGTACTTCAAAGTAATACGAAATGCCTCACCCAAACAGATATCACAAAAAAAGAAGACGACAAACCAGGTCATCTTTTGACATCAGCAAGGATGTTGTTGAACACAGAGAACAAAACAATAATTCATCTGTTCCAGCAGGGAGCCAGGATTTATCTGTGCACAAAGAGCAGGTGGAGAGATGGGTCAAACATTCTCCCCAGTGTAATTTTCTCCAATCTCTCCTGCCTCCATCACTGCAAGTGTGTGTGTGTGTGTGTGTGTGTCCGCCAGCCTATGCCTTTGAGGTATGCATTTGTGTCTCTGCATGTGTGCATACACCTGTGCATTACATACTCTGCACTCATTTGAATGTGTGCATCTATACATGTATGATATACGATGTTCCTCTACGTCCTCTATTCTGCATCTTCCATCTCCACTGACAAAGCTGCCGAAAATGGAAAACCCACCTAAATTCAGTGGATTCATTTTTCCAAAATAGTTGCGTAATTTATCTTGGTAAATGTTTTCGCAGTAAATACAAAGGACTCAAAATAGTCCCAGGTTTATTTTTCTGTGTTAGTCATTACATTGTATTTATCATAGCAAAACTCTGCTTCGACAATGACAAAAGTTTATTAGTATACCACACTTTTTCCTACCATCTTGTGTTTAATCTGCCATTGTGGTTTTTTTGTAGGTGGTGGAACAGATTGACTATCTGACCTCAGTGATTAATCTGAATGAGGAGGAGCAGGAAGAAGGAGGCGACAGTGAAAAGCCTCCTAGGGACTTCAACTCCAGCTACACTTCCATTGAGGACACAGTGGCCAACAACCATCAGAGGTCTTTAAAGCGTAAAGACAAGCCAGAGAGTGTAATCTCATCTGGCACCCTCGGGAGAGATCGTCACACCAGGAGCCAATCTCCGCCAGGTGTGCCAGGGTGCACGCTAGCTGCTGGGTTTCCTTCAGAGACACCTCCAGTGCTTCGATTCTCTAGTGCTCTTGGTTCTTCGCCAAGACAGGCTGGACCACCACTGTACACCCCAAATCTGTCTTCTTCAACCAATGCAGACAGCAGACCTCAATGTCAGCGCCTCATGTCCAACGGTCTTGCCTCCTCTCCTCAAAGGCACAGTTTCCTCCCTGTTCGGCCTCCTACTCCCGGTCTCTCTCCTCTAACAGTAAACTTCCATCAGCCCAACAACAGCCCAGACTCCAGCCCTGGTTCTCTGCTTCAGTCCCCGGGGCCTTGCTCTAACGTTACAGTAAACCCCATCTCCCCTCCCTCTCCCCTTAGCCCTTCTGTCATCATAGAAACCAAAATCGGGTCTTATCGGACCTCACAAAGTGACCACCCATCTGCTGACCCGATCCCTTCATCATCGACTCAGCCTCCGTCTGCCAGCTGTCCACCCACAGACTCAGAAGCTCAAACTGTGTCTCTGACTGACAGGAAGAAGGAAGTATCCTCGGCGGGGCCTCAACGCCAACCTTCACAGGCAGACAGAGCTAAGACGTCGGCAGGGCACGGCCGCAGAGGTCGCAGGCCTCCACCGTACCCACATCATAGACTCTCTGAACGAACAAAGAAGGTCAAAGAGCCCCGTACAGCTCCTCCATACCCTGAGAAAAGAAGGCTGCTCTCGACCACGGTGTGAGGCGATGCAGCGAGAGGGGGCGGCTGATCGAACTGAGCCATATTCACAGCACAGGCTGCAAGTCCGCAAGACTGGAAAGTGATTTAAGGCTCGCCAAGTTGAGCTGAGACCAAGTTTCCAAGGTGATGGGATGAAGAAGCAACTTGGGGTGAGAATGTCAGGAAGAACAGCTTGGCTATGCTGAGATGTCCTTCTCTCTCTCTGTCTCTGTCGCTCTCCCTTTTTATCTAGTCTCTTGAGTGCATACACTGAACATACACAGGGCATCACAACAGCTGTCTGGGTTAGTACTGAGGTAAGAGGAGCCCCCATACAGATGCTTACTTTGCACCCGAGCTCGCACCAACTCCCACAGACTGCACGGTGGTGGCACAGGGGAGGGGGGAGGGGCTAATTTGATCACCTCTGTTGATACACACTGTAATGACTATAAGGCGACAAGATAAAGCAAGAGGTGATCACCATAGTACACATCAGTGTGTTCTGTCAGACACATCCACTCATGCACGTTGTTACAACAGATAATTGATGACAGGAGTTGAAACCAAGGGATGACACCATATGTCAGTTTGGTTTCGACTGGTTTGGCTCAGCTGTATGAAGAGAGCGTGAGAGTGAGGCTGGAGATCTGTGATCGACATGGAGATAGAAAAGGTCACATAATATGAGGAACTTAGCAAGGCCAAATAAGAAGCGACTGTGCTGACCGGGTCACCCTCCCAGCGGCTGCGTGCGTATCAGGGGAGACAGGGGGCAGCTGGCTTCTCATTGTACCCTTCACAGGGCCCCTGGTGTTACAAAAATCCCATCTCCTTTGCTGCCTCTAGCTTGACCCACCCACAGCCACAATCTCCATCTGTTCCCCTCCAAATGTCAGGAGATGCAGAGAAAGAAAGTGTGTGTGTGTGTGTGGCGGGGGGGTGCAGGTGTATGACAGAGAGAGGAGGAAAAACAACACTGAAATGCCAACAAAATTGATTATACTTTTACTGTAGCAAATCGATGATTCATTCATTTAGGTCATGTTGTTCCCCCTGAAAGAGATTTATCACAATCTCTGCTCCAAAATGTGGACGTTCTGCTGGTTGATTTAAATGCCATCGTGTTTCTTGTTGTACTTCTAAAACAAAATAGATTTTTCACTGTGAAACATGGTTGTGATCAAGGCCCTGTAATGCGCACTAAAGTAATTGAGAGCTCGGCGGCTTCAGCATTGTTTCTCTGATGTTTGATTGGATGACAGCACAGAGGCAATTCTGACTCTCTGACAGTGAGTAAACTAATGATAGAGAATTTATTGCACCAACCGTCTGCAGAAAAACAGTCATTTTAGAATCAGAATTTCTTGATCAGATGATAACTTATAACTGTCGTACTAAAACATGGATTCTTACCACATGAAACAAGAAACCACTTATGGTTGCCAACAATATCTTGCAACACCCAAAGCCGCTTCACAGTTCATCTATGTAGCTTCTTCAGATCTGAGTTGGTGGTGGGCACAGTAACCTTGGGACCAGTGACTCCTTCGGTCACATGGGAGCCATGCGTGGGTGATTCGAGTCATAAATTAGAGACGTTTCACCTTCCCCATCCAATGACGACATTCATAAATGGTTATCCTAATCATTCCATGTGATTTTAAGGTGCAGCACAGTACTGGTAAATTGTGTTGCAGTTTCGTGTTTGGCTCTTGCATCATAGATTTCAAAACAACCGATTGCAAATTGAGGACGATCAAGATTACTGATTTCCCCCTGGCTTAACATAAAATGAATAAATCCCTCGACTCCATAAGCCTGCGAAGATCAGCGCTCTATATGTTCCCTTATGCACTTCTGGATTGAACAGATCCCTCTTTGCAAAGCCCTCTTTCCCCAGAAATGAAGAAGAAACAACAGAAGCTCTTTATCTCATGGAAATGTGTATGGAGGCACAATAGATTTTAACCGAGTTGAATCAAAGTCAAGATTTAGAGACAAATTCCTTGCATTTTAATATCAAGTCCCAACTGTATGAATAGAATTTCATTTTTAATGTACTGCACCAAAACACAGGCAGATATTTTGAATCCAGATGTCACTGCAAGTTAAGCATGCATCAGTGTTGGTAATAAAATACTTTTAAACAGACATGAAGGGATATAAAAGTCCCAGGTTCACTATCAACCAGCCCAAGCAGTGATCAGAATATTTAATGCTTGTATGCGGGAACTCAAATTTCTCCTCGTTTCATGTTTACCCTTTAACAGGGCAGCGGGATCTTCAATCAGATTACACTTGACAAATGACAGAAATATACAGTTATCTCTGGAAAAGTGACAATGTGTCTGTAATGAGACGTTCATCAAACATGATAACAATCAACAAACAGGAAAAGGAACAAAAGAACTAAAGACATTTTGCATGTGTTTCCATTTTGACTCAGCATCTGGTTGCATCATTTCCTGTTGGGACCCCAGATGAGAAGACGGTGACAAAAGGGACACCAAAGTTCATTCTCCACCCAGAGGATCACCTCCAGACAGATCAAATTCCGAAACCCGAACAAAATGCGGTATGTATTTCACCCACAATGCATCTCCAGAATCAAATCAGTTAAATCCCCAAATCTTCAGTCAATCCCCCAGAACTCATCCTCTGGACACTTGTGTGGATCTAAGAAGATTGGATCAATGTAGGGAAGATAAAGGCAGTACCACCTGCTGTACAAGATAGCAGAGAGGCGGGGGGGAAGCGTAATAATGACGCACTTCAGAAACCTGTCCAATATCCTCGCTGATCCACACGTGACAGTGAGGGATGAAAGCAAAAAGCACAAGAAAGTTTGCCATATACACCGTTAGCCAAAAGCATGCGTGTGTGTCGGTTAAATCTCCATCATTGCTAACAACATCATTGCATTCTCTCATTAAAAGTGAGAGAGTGAAAGAGGGAATTAAGGAATGTTTGTGATCAATTTGTTCTTGAGCCATTATTCCATTACATTACTCTCTTTTAATATATTGTCAAAATGAAATGGAGAGTTTTACACTTACACTGATTGAAATTTACATTTAAAACTCAACCATTGAGATGGAGAGAGTGACTGAGATTCTATGCCAACAGAATGCAATTAAATCGGTGTGTGTGTGATAGTGACATTGGGGATTACTTACTTTCCAAGGATTAACAATAGATGGAAAATCCTTACTTGGTCTATAAATTTATCTACACTCTACTAAGCCCCCAGAAACAAGATCCTCTATACATTCAGTGTCTCCAATGGATCAAAATCTCATAGCCTCAGTAACTACAAGACAACTACAGAAGCTCTTAATCATATTACAACCACTTTAAATAGGTCATTAAATGGTCAAACAAAATGAAAATCTGTTAATCAGTTGAATATTTCAGCGCTAATGTTCTAATAAATCCACTTGGGTAACTTAACTTCATACCCAATAATTACTGCAATGAAGCACGTAATGCTGCTGAGACAAAAGCTGTCTTCAACAGTATCATCCCACTCCAATTTTTGGTTCTTACTCAGGCAGAACGGTTCCATCCTTCACCAACGGCTGAGGTGCAATACAGAAACCCCAGAACGCCATCAAATGTTCTGACAGCTCAAAACCAAAAAGGATCCGATGACTATTACAACTCATCGTGTCTTGTCCGGCCAATGACGGTCAATTTTGAGAGCTGAGCGTTGAATTTTCCGTCTGTATGGGTCACTAAAAGTCAGAAGAAGAGAGGAAGTCAGTATTACAGATCAAAAGCAGACACATCAAAGCCATTAATCTCGTTATGGAGTCTTAACTATCCATACAAAATATACTGTATGTCTCTCTCAGAGATTATTTAAGATTATTTCTAAATCTCTAATAGTTTCGCCTTACTCCTGGCAAAAGGATTATGGTTTCATCCGCATTTATCTATTGCTTTTGTGTATGGTTCAACAGAAGTCCTCGATTTGATGAAACTTGATGGAAGGGTTTAGCATAAATCAGGAAAGATCACATGAGATTTTGGTGCAAATCCAGATCTGAGAATTTGTCTTTAAGATTCCTGAACAGTTTTTGTCAGTTTCTCCAAAAGTGGATTGATAAATGCTATTAATTCATCACAGGATATAATTATTATCATATCATTATTATAGTTGTTTCTTCTACTTTCACTAATCTGACCAAGGGTTCGTCTAACACTAAATTCTCATTCGGTGCCACTTGTCATATCTTGCACAATCCGGAACCGTACCTACTGTGGGAATACATACAGAACAACAAATAAGGCTACAGGGAAAAATATCTTCCCACTTACAGCTGGAACATGTGCTTAAGAGGAAAAGCAGCGGGGAACGAGAGGCATGATGAAAAGAGAGCGAGAGAAGGGGGTTGGGGGGCATGGACAAGCAGACAGATTTGATTGAACACTATGAAATACTGGCAATTTCTCACCTGTTGAGTCTCCTACAGTAAATTCCTCCTGTTTCAATGCAACGTCACTCTGTCCTCCCACCACTGTCTGTGACTAGGGACACAAATAGCAGGAGTGATCAGGAAGAGGGGGAAAAAGGAGGAAGCCATTATTTGCAAAAGAGAAAATGGAGACAAAAATATAGACAAAACAAGATGAGGTCAAGGAGATTCTGTGCGGGGGCGACAGGAGGCTTTGTTTTTTGCGTGAATGAGGTTATTTTGGTCTCATAACGATCTAGTGCATTTATTTTCTGCATTTTTTCTTTGTAGGGAGGGAACCTTTGCTCTCACTGATGACAGGACTGTCCTTGCAAGGGGAGAAGAAAAAGCATCTAGGCGTGTGCACTTCATTGGCGGCTACACCTGACAATGGACCTCCACCGTGTGACTGAGCGATTGATCTTTGAAAGAATCTGGACTTCACACTTCCATGAAACTTTATTGGCTAATCATGGACACAAAAGACAACTTAAACTCTTGAAATGTGTTCGGGGTTTTTTTTAAACTAAAACCATGATTAGAGGACAATGGCTCTAAAAATGTACAAGAACACGTAGATGGATCCCAGGAAAGGTTTCCATGGAGACATAAGTAGTGGTGTAGTGGAGAGGAAATTCAGTTCGCACTGGTGCAAAGGGAAAGTGATGTGGTGCGTTTCTATCTTTTCTATTAAAGTCTGTACGTTCAGTTGTGTTCTATGATGTTTGTGTTCCAGACGATGCGGTTAGGTCTCACATTCCCAGAACTGTGGATCAAGATTTCACAGGAAATCACAAAAGTTAGGGATAACAAAACTATTCCAAATCCTGCGGCAAACACTCAATTGTCCAGAAGAGATGCATTTGCAAATTCACTGCTGGTTGCCTTTGTGTTGAGGAAACAGAATTTTATGGTTTGCTTTTTTCAGACATGAGACAGCAGTCTGGCTATGCACAATTGAATGACACCTGATTGTGGTAACGACTCATTAGATTTCTATTCTTATTCTTCGCAATTCTGCATGGACACAGTGTGGCATTAACACATTTTTTGCTCAAGTGAGCAAATCAACAACTGGTGTCAGTCATACTGATTTTTCATCCTTCTCTCCCTCTTATAAGTCTCTGAAGCCAAGATCAAAGTGCAGATGGTGACAGCTGCTTCCACTGAGCCAATAAAAGGCAAAGTCGAGCAACTGCAGGACAGAAAAACTGCAGCAAAGTTTATTTCTTACCCAAAGAGACATTTTGCTGGTCTAGAGGTGGATGCTTTATTATTTGCAGGCTACACAAGATTGCTTGTCAACTCTGTTTTGCCTTGATTTTCTGACATTTCTGCAGACAACATTAAGTTCCACTCTCTAAATTTATTTTGGCCTCAGGAACGATCTAGCACTGAAAGCTTTAATCTAATCACAGACAGAGCCATAGTGTGTGTTTTTTGAGTTATAACCTCCGTATTTCACTATAGGTTACCATTGTGGTGCAATAAAGAGCTGTGAGCTGTGTGCCGTCCAACAATTGAGACACACAAAGCAATCATTCAATAGGAGAAAACCCACGAGATAAAACTAAGCCTGTGGGGTTTTGCACAAATAATGTTTACACTTTAATGTCAGTGTTGCATTTAGCACACAGATGTATAACAATCTTTTTTTCTGGTATAGTTTCTAGCGCAGAGTGTTTTTTGTTTTTTTTACAAAAGCATGAGCTATCAGTTTTTATGAATGTAAAAGATCTATTTGACCTACCTCTTCCTCATAAATCTTTAGATTTGATTAAGTACACTGCTGACTTTTTGTGACATGGCTGAAGATGCCCTGAATACTTTTATTGAATCAATCAGTGATGAGGAATAAAATTAGTTGGCAGTGTAAGAACAGCTTTAGGTGAAATGTGTACACATAATTTACATATGAAGAGTTCAGGGAATTACATCATTGTGGTACTTACATATGCATTGGCGTATTCAATTTTGGTTCCCTTAAGTTCGGCTTTGAACTGAGTGAAAAACAGGTATGATTTCCCCTGGGGCCTGGCACAAATTAGAAGTAGATATTTATCATCAACATTAAATCACACGTTCAAGTCAGTCACTTGTTTAATCAGATTTTCACATGAAATGGTTCTGAACGCTCAAACACACACACACACACACACACAGATGTTTTTGGAAATTTGGGTATGCCAGACCTCTCAACCTGCAATCCATTACGCTCTGAAATTAGAAAAATAAGACCTCCACCAAGGAAAATTCAATAAAAAGGAACATACAATTCCTATTCGGAAACTCAAACAATATCCAGTTTGCCCAACTTATCTGTCTGACGTCAGGACATGGTGAAGGGCAGTAGATTTGCAGCACCGTGTAGTTGATAAAACATGATTTTACTGATAAGTAGCTTCTGCAGTAAATTGTGTAATTCATATTTGTCACATAATTCAGTTGATTCTTGCTGAACGTTGCTAACATGCAACAGACAAGGCAATGCATTTTCAGTGAGAATGACTATTTCTTTCAGCTGGAAGGGGGCATGGTCTGAGCTCATCGAAAGAATAATACCAGTCCAAGCTTCCCACCCTCACAGGTGCAACAGGCTAATCAGAAGAGTGTGACGTCTATCAAGCAGGAACAGCGTATGGCCTCACACCTCTGAGAAAAGGTCAGCAGAAATACGTGAAAACAACTGTGTGGTTGTGCTGGGTTTTGGTTTGGTTTGGTGACTTCAGCAGATGCTCGGTTTCACACTGATAAAAAGTCCAATCAGCCAAAATGAAAAACTGAAAAACAAGTGGTGGGTGTGAGAGAAATTGGACACGTTATCAACAACTCAGTTTCTTCCCTGGTCACTGACTGTCATAACCAGTGATGAATCTCTGGGGGAAAAAAACGACGCATACATAAATCCACAGGGACACACTGACCACTTGAGCGACTAAGCTGCAGCAGAACCTGCGCGTGTGAGTGTACGTGCGTGTATGTGTGCGTACGTGGGCATGGCTTACCTCCACACAGAGCAGGAAAACAGTCTGTCGTCATCACTCAGACCAACACTCATCAACCATTGCTGTTAGGCACAAGTGCAGCAGAATAATTATGCTTATCATCTGCAGTATTTACATAGACATAACAGGAGCCAGAAAGAGAGAGAGAAAAGAATAACCCTCACCTCATTGGTCCCCCCTTGTGAGGCATAAGTGAATGAGCACTCATACTCCTTCTGTAATAAAAAGATACATTCACGCATTGAATGAGGATTATTTAATTATTATTTTCATTAACTCTTTAATCTACAAACTGTTTATGTCAGCCCTGCAGTGAATATGTAAAACGTGAATTACTAGATTCATGGATCAAAAGAATGTTAAGCTAATTAAATTTTGATCATTAAAAGTCTTATTAATTTATGTCATCTAAGCATAAAATCATACAGGCATACATAAACATTTCTAGCGGCTAAATGAAAACAAACATTAAACCAAAAGTTCACTGATGCACTTGAAGAAAAAAAAAAATCCACATTCTACACAAATAGCAGTCGGAAATAAAGCAAAAGTATAAACTGATAAGTTGCTCGATAGCTCATACGTCTCTTCCTCTCTTTATCAGTGTAATACTTGAGGTTTCTTGACTGCCACTCTCGGGTGTGACTGCTGCTCTTATCAGCTAAATAATCCGGTCATAAAAAGGTTGTTTTTTAACCTCTTGAACTTTATGTTAACCAGCAATGAACCTGTCTTCTTAAACAAAGTTTTATTTATTTAGGTTAGATTTAATTCTAGGGAAAAACCCAACATTTCCAAAGTCACCAAATACACCTGAGTGCATTCTAAAGGAATAATTTTGTAAAGGTAAGAACGTAAATCCACAAAGGGTGTTGTGATTTTCCTGTACATTTAACTTTGAGTTTAAGTCGATGGTCAGATTTCAATAAGGGCAAATACATGACTATAATCCCCTGTGGTGGAAGTGAGGTTGTTTATTGCAGCAGATAACCACAACTCATAACCATTTATGTAAAACCCATGTCACGTGATACAGGAAATAATGTTTTCAGGAAAACAAACAATTAAACAAAAAAACTGAAATAAAATGTATGCTATAGCACGTCTAAAATATACATTCAACGCTGCACTGAACTAGAGAGATGAGGTGGGGGAGAGCACATAAATATACAAATAGTACCTCAGGTTTCTACGCCGATAAATATTTCACACGATCAGCCAATGAAAGGCGCCTTTGTGGCACCTTGGCAGCGACGTGTCAGCCTCTCATGGGCTGTTTCGTCATCACTTTGCGACGTACGCTAACCAGCAAAATGTAAAAATGTAGTTTTATCACTTGTGCGAGTATAAACACTACATTAAACAGCACGGACAGCATAGAGACAGTGATATGACTCTTAAATAACCAGTGAAAGTAAGTTTGGTCTGTCAGTTAACTTATAACCTTTCCTCCTCAATGGAGCAAGCTATCGCCTCGATTCTACTTCTTCTCAATGGAGCAATTTCCAACGGTCTACGCGACAGATTAATTGATTTTGCCGCATTGAAGACTTATCTAAGTGTTGCTTGTGGCTTAAAATAAGTAAACACTAAGCTTTAACAATAACTTACAATCCCCTCTGAGAACGTGTGAACCACTCCTCCCGGTTTAACGTTGAACTCCACGGTCTTTGTCCGCTCCGCAGACGCATGAGACGGGCCAAGGATGAACACGAACACAGAAACAAACAGAACTGCAGTGGTGATCAGACTAAAATTTATTTTAAAGTCCATCTTCTCTGCTCGATGTACCGGCTGGGCGCGGATCGTGTCGACGGAGAATGACGTCAGACCGCAAGCGGAAAGCTCAACTTTTTGTCAGTAAGTTCGTTAAGTAAAATCTTCACATGATAACAACAAAAACTCAAAATATCTAAACTATATCATGCACTTGTGCGAAAATGAAACTAATTAGTTTGAAGAAAGAGTCCTCATCAAGGGTTGCGTGTGGACAAGCTGCAGTGTATGTCATCAGCCACTAGAGGGCAGTCAATGTCCAGGAATACCGAGGGGCTGTTCGTCAGATTCTTTTAAAATTACTCTTGCTTTGATTACTCTCAATACATTCTAACTTAATCTTGGAAATTCATTTTCCTCTAATGCCGCATTGTCCTGCAAACTATGAGGCAGACATCTTAAGTTAATTTGTATTGTTTAATGTCAAATACGGTGTTTTAATGGGCTATACGAGCCTGTGCAACAGACGGTTCACGACCCATACCAAGGTCTTCGAAGACAAGGAAAAACTACCAACATGCTTTAACACGTTAGGGGACAAACCGGAGAAACATTAGGAGACCAGTTTCACGTATCTTATTGCTTAACATTGTAAGATGGACAAACAGTGATATGACTGCTGAGTTTATGGTATTTATCGACATGTCCATGGTCTTAAGTCTGGTGTTTATTCTCACATCTTTTATGACGTCAACAACGTCCATCAACTTGTATAGACAAAAGCATGTCAATAGACTTAACGTGTTCACCACGCCTTTCATTCACACTCGCATACGTGCTTGCACACACGCGGAAGGAACGTGGCAAAAATCACGTCTCGTCCTGAACAAAGAACAAACAAACAAACAAACAAAAAACGTTTGACTCTTTGTATTTTTGTCCAAAAAAAAGTTGAAGTTTGCAACATTTCACTGACTTTCATTGTACTATGTTTTCTTAAATCATTGTTATTTCTGTCTGCACGGCTGCACATATTTCAAATGTGTTCAAACTGAACGTGGATAAAAGGAGACAAATAAATCAGCTTAACTCACCTGATGACCAAGATGTCCTTTTCATGTGCATTTAACTATCTGTTTGCCCATGATCTTGTTTTAAAAAATTCTACATATATACATAAGTCTATATGGAAAGAGAGAGAGAGAGAGAGCGAGAGAGAGAGAGAGAATAAGGGAACCAGCGAGGGTGTTACAAGGAAAAAAACCTGAAATTAGCTTTTGAGCTAAATCTAGATAATGTAAATTAATACATTAACAAAAGGGATGATACTCATTTTAAGACCCAATGCAATGTAGTTAATAAATAATTTAATGATTTTGATGATGATGATTTTATGTTTTACTTTTTGCTCTGTCAAATAATAGTGTCTTTGAATACTTGTGTGTCAATATTTGTAATCATCTTTATTAAACAAAATATATAGTACACTTTGAGTACAAGTGCCATCATTTTACAGGTTTACTTCAAAAATTACACCTTAGGTTTGCTTCATACAACCGTGGTTTATGTTTGCTTATTCTCAATAACAAATCCCTGCACATTCTTCTCACTTTCACAGTAGTACTACATGTTGTAGTACAAGAGACAGGAAGACTCTCACGGCTGGGCTTGTCTGTCCGCATGTGTGTTTTTATGTGTACATGTCTGTGGAGCTATAAATCTCCATCCTCATGGAGCGTGACAGAAGAACAGATGTATGTACCAAAGGAGGCACCCATATGGTTGGCACACACTCATGTGTAAAACCTATAAAAACAATATGTGCATTTAGAACCAAAAATCCAAACCAAAAATAACTGGTTGCTTTCAGCTAAATAAGCTGTCCACCCCCTTACCCTTCTTTTCAATCTTCCCCCCATCACCTTTTCCTCCTCCTCCTCATCCAGATGGTCTCCCAACCCAATCCCACTTCCCAACCCAACAATAATAGAACAACACTATTAATAACAGCACGTAGTCCCTCTGACAAGCCTGTGTGTATTTTCATATTTGCACAGCAGCTCAGAGAGGAAATGTGTCGGGGCCATTAAACTCACAATCTTCTCATTTAAACAAGGATCGCTGTTAAATCTGTAATGACGTGTGAATGAGCAGAATGGGGAGTCCTTGTGTTGCCTGTGTAAATATTGTTTCCTCTTTCAGGATGTCAGACACTATTTAATTCTGGGGGTAGAGAAAAATAATCTGTAATTTCCATATAAAATATGGTTTGCTGTGGGCAAACAGCTCAGGAAAAAAGTAAATACAAACCACATATCCAGACAGTGAAGTTCAATGAAAGTTAAAAAAGGGAAGAAATGGAAGCTGGTGGTCCAGACGCCACACACACAATATTACAGTATAATTGAAAACTAGCAAGTTCAAACCATTTAACCAGCTCTGGCAAAATTGCTGCACACTTGATTATTTGGTTAATTGCCGCCATAATTTATCTTAATTGAGGCTATTATCATCAGTTCACATGAGTGTGGCATCATTTTCTACCTCAAAGAGCTGATATTTCCCAGCAGAGTGATTTATAGCCCTTTGGTGGGTTCATTATGTGACTTGAACCTTGATCGTCCCCACGCAGCGCTCATGTTAATGTGAAGTGTCAGGGCTTAAAAAAAGAGAAATAAGTACAAGAGATAAATGCCGAAAATTGAATTTGACGTCAGAGTGCAACAATAAAAAACCCAATCACGAGTATTTCCTTTAAGTATGCAAGAAGACGCACATGTAATATATACAGTATGATGTGATTACACATGTAATATATGAATAAAATGGGCAAAGAAGATTATAGAAGCTTTAAGGTTGAGGGAGTTACTAATGCTTGTTTGCCAGTGTACATTTGTACAAGTAACAAACTGACCTTCATGTGTCACTGTGGTCGTGCCTGTTGGCTCTGACTCTTGTTGACCAGGAGTTGCAGACAGTCAGACCTCTGGCCGGGCATCGCAGACCAAGTCAGTCCACAATAAGTTTAGCCTTAGTGCTGCTGATGTCAGCAGTCTGCAGTCGGGTTTTCCTGGCCGTCTGTGGATCTGTGGAATTTCTCCCCTTCTTGCCATCTCCAGCTGGGGCGACCCACATCTCTGTACACCCTGGAGGCTCAGGACGTTGGCCTGCCCTGAGCAAACAGCAGCCGGGGCAGCGGAGGAGGCTCTGCCCTGACCCTCTGTCACTGTCAGGCTCACGTCAGTGGCTCACCTCTGAATAAAGATGGCGTAGTCTTGACAGAAAAGTACTGTTTGGATAAGGGGATGACGGAAATTTAGGGGTTTGTAGATTGGGTTGAAAAGCGGTATGACGCAGATATGATGGTTCCTGTGCAGTAGTAATTCTTTTCCTCTTCTCTGATGCTTTATTTCTGAAATCCACTGCTTTTGTCAGGTACTTTCAGAATTGAATGTTAAGTTGTGTGAATATCCCATCATCAGCAGGATCCAAATAACTCTGGATTTCTGGGTTCCTTCATTAAACCATAAAACAAACAAGCATAGATAGACCCATGATAAGGGAGAGGAACATCGATGACAACATGTCTGCGGTCAGAGTCATAAACCTGACCCTTTGAGCCACAGACAGATCCTTTAAAGAGCTCTTGTAGAGACCATGACCTCAGCTCCCACCGGCATGATCCTCTCATAAACATTCCAATGCAATTTCCTTCTTTCATCAAGTTGTTGCATTAAGATGGAATTCTCAATAAGGAATTGTTAAGAAAAAAAAAATCTAATTTTATTTCCAATATGGAAATAAACCAGTGACAGAAGTTTATTTAGTCTAACGCTTATTGTATATTCCTACTCTATTGGTATTTGGGAAATTTAACTTTCATATTTAACATTACAGGACTAAGAAGTATATGTCCTAGACAGCAAATAGTAATGCTGTTTTAATGAGAAAAAGAATGAATAATGAATAATGTTAAGAATAGCAACAGTGCCTACATTTCCACACTGACCGTAACTAATCTTGTGACAGTGTGTAAACAAAGAGAAAGAAGAAATTCCTGTGCACCTTGAGTGGAGCAAATAGTTTTCAACCTATTTAACTGTCAAAACATAAGGAACACGGGCAGCAACAGTCTCCTGATGGGACAATGTTTGACTTTATAAGGTATATAAGGTCCCAGAAATTGACTACTTCACACCTCGGAGGCACTGAGCACAGTGTTTGGTGTAAGTAAGTGGTGGAATGACATCATACTGTTAAATATTTGGTCACGTCATCCTGTCTGTGGTGATCATGTAGCTTGGTCACATGATTGGCATTTGGAAGGCATAGGTTTTCAGTGGTAGTTTTGTTTCCAGAAATTATGCCAATTTATCTCAAAATAAAATAATAAACAATTTACTCACATGTATGAAAAGGACACAAAGTCAGTCACAACGTCACAGTGAGCAGTGACACTGGGTTTACCAGGACATGACTAATCTACATGGAATTGTACAAATCATACACACCAAACAAGTGTTTTTTATATAATGTTTGTTATTTCATTACTCCTGGAGTACATAGTCCATTTCAGTGTGACAAAATGATAACACAAAGACAAAACAATGATTAAGTTCTTGATTACTTGGTGGAAGAGAGCATTGCTGGCCTTTTCTTCTTTTTTTTTTCTTTTAAATAAGCACCAATTCAGTCCATCACTATGACTGAATGAATCTAATTGCTAAAGATTCCATATGATTTAGTTGTCATCCTTATTTGTGAATCGTGGATTGCATTTCTCTATTCATAAAATAATAATATAGTAATAAAGATAAAAATAATGCTAATAATAATAGGAATAATTTAACATATAGCCAGTCTGCAGTTATATTACACACTATGTGAAGGAACAATAGGATTAATCTAGGATGTGAGCAGACAGTCTACTGTGCAACAAGCAAAAAGGTAGCGAATAATTCTCATCAGTCCGGCCGGCTTCTGAGAAAAAACAAAACAAAACACAACCACACTGAATATCATCACCTTACGTAACGACTTCACGGCAGTACCGTGCTATAAGTAAATGAGTTTCATTCTAAACATGTGAGCGGTTTTTGAGTGAGAACACGCATGTGTGACTTACACAGTGATCCTGCAGTTCCTCGCCTGGACATAGCTTCCTGTGTACCTGATGTCACATCGCACCTCATTGTTGGAGAAGTCGGACTCTTGAACTTGCTGAGAAGGGTTCACTGTCACCTGAGAGGTTCATGACATGAAATGTAAACATGGACAATGTAAGTGCCTGTCATATATTTGATTTGACAGAAAAACAAGTTATTTAATCCTAAAATCCAATTTTGGTTAACATTTTGAGGCTTTGCACCATTTGATTTGACACGTTCACTTTATATTCACATTAACTGAAGAATTCACATCTTGACAAGATACCGTGTGTAGCTTTATGCCCCCACCTTGAGAATGTAGTTTCCTGGTGGTACGTCTGTGATGTCAATCCACTGACAGTCGATGTTCGCGTGATATGTGTCATAGCAACCAGGACCAAGTCCCTGAGAGAGGTTGAAGACTATTATAGCTTGCTGACAAGCATGTCTGAGTATTTGAAATGTACGCATGTCATTAAAAATAGTGGCAGGAACCCACCATGGGGGGATGGATGGAAGGATGGATGACTCAGTGGAAATATAAATGTCAGATCAGACCAACCTGTGTGTGAGCAGTGCAGGCAAAGCGTCGCCGTGTTCCCGGATCACAGGATGTGTCCTCCAGACAGAAACTAGCCTTGTGTCCTTCAGCAACCTTGCGTCCCGTGGTGACATCCAGCAGGTCGTATGTACTGAAGGCCTCCATACTGTGATAGTGCCTGGGGGGGGGCGAGTCAGGCCAAGTCAAGTTTATTTGTATGGCCCAGTTTCACATACAATTACTCAAAGGGCTTCACAGCAGAAGACAAGGAAAAACTGCCCTAAAAATACCTTAATGTGTGCATATAAAACATACTGGACAAAAAACATTGATGCTCCCTTCTTATATAAAGACTAGGGAGATATTTTACATAAACAAAATTTGGCATCTGTGCATAATTTTCTGTCAAATTGAAATATTATAGCTGTCCATTGCATTAAAATCTCTGATTGGTTACTTGAAAACTCAGTCCCCACACAGTGTGTATGTGTGTGTGCTGATGAGTTTTTATATGTACTTTTTCCTTCAGCTTTATAATGTAGACAGTTTATAGCTGAGGTCCTAACAGTGGACTCACTGGTGACAGCTGTGCCATTCCCACTCGTGTCTTGGCTTCACTGGGAGGAAATCTGCCGTTCCTTGGTTCTTCACTCGCTGTGGAAAGCGCAACAGGACTCTGAAGTCAAGATTACTCACACCTTGGTATGCAGATCTGAAGGGTGGAGGAACAAAGGAGCCAAGTTTAAAAGTCTTATATTGTGTAAAGGGTTCCTGCAGTCCGATGACTGACACAAACACTGAGATAAAATGACCACCAAGAGCAGAAGAGAGGACGATCAGTTGATATAACTGTGATTTAGGGGTTGGTGATAGATGTGGTTTCTGGTCTTGCCTCAGTAGTTTCTACATTCACCTCAGGAATCCTTTGCCTTTCATTTCAGGGCTTATTTTACTTGGCAGAGGAGCTGCTCAGATCAGAGGAGAGAAACTTGTTTGTTTGCCAGGTTTGTCTCCCGCCGCTCTCTCGCTCAGCTGTAGCCTTCAACCTGAAGCAAGTGTGTGGTCAATACGCATCCATTTTCATTTCAAGTGAACAAGTGTAAATCATTATTATCTAGTATTTGAGTGTCAATCATCACATTAATTGGCTGGACCTTCGCTGAGTGATTAGACACAAACACATACAGGGATACATTGTCCCACACAAAAATTCTCAGGAAACTAGGACACAGGGAGAGGAGGTCAATAAAAAATAATAAAATAAAAAACATGAAAGGACCTGTGCGAGATGTTCATGTGCGTGCAGTGCCCTTGACTGATCATTTACAGATGGTGTTATCATAATGACAACTAAAGTTCTGCACCTGGATAGGCAGTTCTCCTCAGCAGCACAGCGTAGGGCGTACATCTGCACTCTCTCGATGTAAGAGGCAGCCTGGATGTAATAGGGGTCAGGAACCAAATCTGGTAGACCTGCAGAAATAATGGATCCACTTCAGTTGATTTGGCTTCCCAGAAGCACAATCCCAGTGAAGACTGAGCTAAAGGTGTCCCACCCAGCAGAGACCTTTACTACATATCACAAAAGACGTATTACAATGTTCATAATGCCATCAAAATATTGGGTCTTAAGATTGAAGTACATGTGATGCAGTGCAGCAAGTACATTGCTTGAATTATTAATGCTTGAAGTATTTATGCTTTTAGTATATTATAGTTACACTGATGCTGGGTGAAATATAATGAGTCTATTAATTAAGTACATGTTTGGTTCATCGGCTGCAAGCTGGACAAATAAAAGTGTTATTTTTTGCATGGCATGCATTAATCAAAAAGGGGGAAAAAGAAAAACCCTTCCAACAATAATGTGTTGATTAGGATGAAAATGTGGTGCGGGCGTTATTTGTTTTAATCAGTTTGCCTCAGCCCTCCTGCCTCTCTGACACGTGATTCATGGATCTTGTTGATCATTCTCAAAATGATTTTGATCGTGGATTAACACATATGGATGATCAATACATATCTTAATGGACGGTCAAACCACATGTCTTACCATTGTGGAAGAACCTGGTGCCGTAGCCCGTTCCTGGTGGATTACGCACGGGAAGCCTGTTTCTTGCATCTGGTGGATACAGATTATAGTAGACGGAGTTCCGGTGAAATATACTGTGAGGATCCTGAGGGTCATCCCTGCTTGTAGTTCGCCCCGTTTCCGGTCTCGAACGGGGAACGTGCGTTTCCACAGCGTTGCTGGTGAGCGCTGTGGGAGAAGCGTTGGACTCCGGCGTTACTCTGCTTATCGACTGCGCACTGTGCGCATTCCGAGTCTCTACTAAACTGGTTTGCTGTGGGATGCGACGTCCGTTCCCACCACGCTCGGTGATGCTGACGAGTCTAGATGTGGCAGGTGATCGGAGAGATGATTCTGGACTTTCGGTTCTAATCCGACTACCTCGGCCGTGCGTAATCTCTTCGGATGTTGGCGGTGACGCCGTGACTTGTTGTAAATGACCCGGTGGGCCCGCGTCATCTCCGTGTGTACTCCGACCCCCTCTGGGAACTCCACTGCCCGAGAACTCCTGGATGGTAAGAGAAGGAGTGATGCCATCAGATGGGTCCTGGAGCTGATGGTTTCCCGCAGCCACGGTGTCTCTCGTGGGTGCGGCGGGCTGTGCCATCTGACTGCGTGTACCCGAAGTGGATTGTCGCGAGGTGAGTAAGTACTGGCCCGCATCAGCACCAAGAACCACTTGAGTGAAGTCGTTTCGCTGGGAGAAATCCCCGGCTGAGTCCTCCATCAGTCTGTGTCTGGAGGGTCTGTCCAGCACAGCAGGAGGTCCGTTAAAACCGTTTTGAGCGGTTAGACTATAGACCTGAGTGCGCCTTCTCTGCGGAGGACGATACTGAGTCCCCGTGCTCAGCAAACTGAACACGCGACCGTTATTCTCCCACTGGATTCGGTGTCTCCACGGTCCAACTCTTGTGCGTAAATGGTGCTGTCCGGTGCCCAAACACACCAGAACGTGTAGCAGGCAAATGAATACAAAAGCAAACTTCTCCATGGCTCGGCGTGATTGTGTGTCTATCTGAAGAGAGACAGACAGTCACGACGCACGTTTGATTTTGACATGGGTGATGAGCTGATGCACACTCAGGCGCACAGCATCCCCATTAGTGAAATTTAGGGCAGAGGATGAGATTTGTTCAAGTGTCTGTAATTTGAGCGCCCACTCTCACAAAAAACGCGTTTATCCTGACATGCGAAGGTGGAGCACTTGTGCGTAAACGTCTCCGTTTAACCACTTCGCCACCTGTCCATTTTACAGAACGTCCTAACGGAGTTATTCTGTACCTTTTGCGAAATGACGCACACCGTCGGTGATTTTAAATTTCTCTACCTCGCTGAATGTGTCTATACTACAAACACTTTATATTCTTTGATCTCCCGTATTATCAGACCGTAGATTATGTGGAGTCCGGTGATCCTGGTCCATCCATGCTCAAACCCAAAGAGCAGCGTAAAAGCACAGGGCAGCATAAAATCCACCACAAGATGACAGTGTATCGCCACACATCGATTCACTCCAGCGAGTACAAATGAAGATGAGCTCTAAAGTGACAAAAAAAGTTATTAGTTTTAATATTTGATGCATAAGAATGACCAGTGCTTCAACCAAAATCACACATCAAAGTTAGTTTATTTATTTTTGTTATTTTTATATTTATGCATCTATTTACTGTATAATTTTCGTGTCAAATGGCTTAATAATCTTCCTCTGAGTGTATACAAATAAACCAAAAAAACATTTTCCATTGAATACACTTAGACCTTTTAGCAAAGAAATTAACCTGTCTGATTTAATTGATTGTACAGTATATATATATATATATATAAAAACATCAATCAAAAGTCATCTCAATTAGTCTTAATTTTGTCAGCCACCATTCACTTTGTAAATACAGCAATATTAAAGAAGCTATGCAGTGTTTTGTCTTTGTCAATCTGCTGTTTCATTTATTGCTCCCAGGACGTGCAGACAGGCTGGTAGGCACTATGTAGGTGAGGGTGCGAAGGCATGAGGACAAAGAACGCCATCACGCTGCAGATAAGAAGAGGTGGGTCTAGTTTGCCCATATGTCATCCTGCCCAACTCAACAAGAATCCACATCTAAATATACCAACACATGCTTTGAGCCTTTCAGCAATCTGTGTGTGTACATACAAGAGTGAGTGTGAGAAACAGGAGAAGTGTATGTTTATGTATTTATGTGTGCGTGTGTGTGTGTAGGGGGGCGGGGGCAGGGTTGAGAGAGGGACACAGAAAGGGGCTGTATTATCACAGAGTCCAGGCTTTCTTAGGCCTAGCTGGCTCAGGCAGGCTAGAACAGAATGGGGGTCATCATTCCCCCAGTATGACAGGTGGTCTCTCTCTCTGTAAGTAACTGACAGTATGTCTCTCAAACAATGCAACACATTAATTCCTTCCCTGTTGACACACATGATTTACACACATAGCCTACTCCGCTCGAATGTTCTACTCCATTCATGAGGACATGCAAAACTGGGACTGTTTTGAGACTTAAGACTCTGATATATACAAGGATTTATCCTTGATGACCCCAGCTTTGTCCTTTCAGAATCCTCACACATTCTACTGTCATTTTTAGCACTAGGAGTCCAGGCCAGTGTGGTCTATTCCACATCCACCTGTAAGTTTGTCACAACAATCACTTTGGCACACCATTCACAAGAGACTGGAGCATGGCAGGCTTCACGCCCTACATTAGCTTTTTAGGTGCCCTTGAGCACCCATGTAGTGTAAACTGAAATATTGTTGTAATAAAATAAGATGCAAATAAAATAGCAATATATTTATATACCGGAGATCCTTGAGAGATGCGGAATTGCTTATTTTTAGTTTATCTTACCTGAATGACAGTGATGACTTTTAGATTGGACCTTTCTAATGGAGGTTGGACCTCTTCACTTAGACCTTCGTGTCTTTTAACTAAATGGACACCAAAAAACTCCTCTCAGCTTCAGTCTTGCCCTCAGAATAAGTGAAAACAGCTGTGTGGACCACCTGTGTGCAAGAATAGACAACTGCAGTTTATATCAGACTAGGGCTGTCCTGTCCTGTCCAGTAGGTCACATATGTGAAGCACCTAGGCCACTGTGATTCTCAAAATTTCATATTTGACAGACACTAAACTCCATCAAACATTGCATTAGATTCTTGATGTGTAATGTGCACATGCAGTTATAATGATACCCTAAATAATCACTACAAAGCCACGGCAGTTACCCTTATTCTGGTCCATTTGTTTGTATTTCCATTCACCTCGTTAATTAAGACTTCCTAAAATAAGCACCCACTAGACCTTTTCTTTATATGGCAGCAGTACGTTGAGCTGTGGTTCACACCGTCTAGACGGGACATAGTACTCCCTTGAGGAAAATGAGAAATTACGCTGATCTATTTATACTGTACATGTGAAAATAAGGGTGAGATCAGCATCGAGTGCTAATACCCTAAATGTTGTCCTGGGCCTGTGACCTACTCAGGCATCTAATGGAGGCGAGAGGACAGCTAGATATGTTGTAGTGACAATGTTGACAAACCCAAGGGAACAGTAAAAATGTTCATAGCAGCCTATCCTCTCAGACATTTGTCAAAGACTCTGATAGAGGTTTAAATTCCAATGAGTGCTTTTGACTTAAAAGTCTGCAGTGAATTTAAGACTACAATTTAAGTGCTACTTGTCTCTATGTAAACCTTAAAAATGTCAAAACTGCATATTGAAGAGTAGAGTTTTTAACATATCATTTTCACTGGTTTCCTCCACTTCCATTGCCAAAAACTATGAATTACATGTCATTGTTTAGTTGACATTCTCAAGGCTCAACACTTGCATTATACCAACTATAACATCTCTCGGTGGCAGAATGAAACAGGGATGCATGATTGATCTCAACAGTGAGTAATGTATTTATTTTGGGATGACTGACAGGAAAATTGTCCAATATTAATCCATCATATTATGATAGAAGTAACACAGCAATGGTCCAGTCAACAATCACTCACTCTTGAAAAAAAAAGCCTCAAACATGGACAATTTGATGATTATAAAAACCCCAAAACAATGATAAGTTACTTTACAAAAAGTAAAATTACAAGAACATGTTTAAAAAAAGAATTCTTGGAGCTATTTACAATTCTGTACAAGGATGAAGAGGAGTCTTCCTGCTGCAAGAAAGATATAAAAATGGGTGTTATATGAGGCTGATCACTTTCATTTTATAGCAGGGTTAACAATCAACATTTTCAATTTTAATGAACAGTGCATCATACTCTATTATACATACTAATTTCTTCACCAAATTAACTTTGCTGGTAGTATGTGTCTATAATCAACTATCCCATCATTATCTTTAGCTGAAAGCTATGCAACAAAATTGTACAACGTAAAAGATCACCACAACTTAAACGTTCCAAACTCAGCATTTTATAAGACGCCATGAGTGCATTGTTCTCACCTATAAACGATTGAGCAGGGTGTTCTGGATGTCCTCAAACACCTTGTTGTAGATCTCATCTTTGGACTTCAAACCATCCAGGTAATCTGCAATACACACACATAAAATCCAGCAATCAGACGCTTCCCTCTCAGAAAGCTGTGTTAAAATTGTAAAGTGAATTTCCCCATCTGTAGCATACCAATATGCAAACAGCTGTCCTGCATCTCCTTCCGGTGTTTCAGGTACATAGGCCACACGTGACCATCGAACAGGCCCGGAGGGTCTGGGACAGTGTATTGCCTTGTGCTGAAAAAAAAACAAAAACATAGCTATAGATCAGTCACATAGCATTTAGAGACAAAAATAGATTACAAGAAATGTAAATATATGAAACCAAAATACAAAGTTCATCTCTAGCAGAGAAATCAGTATTTCTGCATTCTCTCACCTTCTTCTTCTCTTGCACTCCTCATAAGGAATCTCGATGGAATAGCACTTGTCGAATACATCCAACAGAGGCCTATAGGGAGGGTGCAGAAAGGCACTCTGTCATTGATCCTATGCAAGTTTTGCAGTTACACAAAAACTACATATATTGGGCCCCATTCATCAACCGCGCATAAAAATGAATTTGAGCATACTTTATGTGTACAGACAAATTCAGGGAATATGAATTGTGAAATTTGCTTGCACTGGAAAATGTTCTCATAAAATTTAGAATCATAAAAACAACATGGATAAATCTGCGACCAACAATATTCAAGTTAAGTTCTTTATTCTTCGTGCAAGAAATTCTAGTTTGTATTTTATTTTTTTATTTATAGCTGACATTTCTTGCATTGGACAGTTTTCCAAATTACATTTTGGTCCTGCAGTTGCTGGCGATTTTTCCCTTTGATTCTGTGTAGAGCAAGACAAAACATGCAAATGTTGATAAATGAGGCCCTTTGTATCTATAGTACAATCTGAAATGTGTGTGACGTCAGACCTGAGTACTCAGAGAACCAATCAGCTGCACTAGGTTTAAGTACAACTCTGAGAGCCTACTAAAAAAAACCTTATCTCTGGCTACATGCTGTACCCTAATCTTTCTTCAAGGGCATGGTTTACTGAGTGCTTTCATGTAAACCAGTCAATAGAAACCCCATGAACACAACACTTGACACCCTCAGAAACGACAGAGGCCACATTTTGTTCTCACAACCAATTTTGAGAAACTCAGTTCTGTGAACTGACTCAGGACAACTTCTTCTGCTCCCTGATGCGACGGCTACAAATTTAGTATCAACCATTCTGGTTAGACCTGATAAGGCCCCACAGTGCCCAACCCAGTAAATCATAAAAACGTACGGGTAGTTATAGAGCAGGAAGCCCTCTATGATCAAGATGTGGTTCTGCTCAGGAGGATCGGCCACATTGGAATCAGGAGACAGGTTAACACCATGAGAGCGAGCAAACTTCACTGGATTCTCAATCCAGCCCTTCACTGTGTTGGTCATGGCCTCCATATCGAGAGAGGTTATCACTATGGGAGAGAACGTTAGAAAGGGTAGAGGATCAGAGTAGACACAAGGTAAGTGTGTAAAAAGGGATATGTATTTTGCATTGTGTGTCTGTGTGTTGTTGATGGTGATACTAATTAAAAGATGTGCATGTTAAAATATATGTGATAATGAATTCTGTTTCAGAGGATGCTATGTGAAAGGCACAATGATGTCAATAAACAGACACTGGATCATTGTCAGGCTTCCTGCAGTGAAATCCAGGGCTTACCATCCCATTGTTTAAAGCCGTCCTCCCCAACTTCTATCTGATCGGTTTTCTGAAATAACAGTCACCAATAAAACAATGCTGCAACCTAAACACTTTCAGATCCCATCTACGCTAGCAACAAAAATGGGAGCACACACAGTCACAAAGAAAAGGGCATGCAAGACACACAGAACACTAACAAAGAGCAGAAAAGAGGGGCAGAATACAGGAAATTGTGTATTTACAGACATAGGAGAACTAATACAATTGAATCATGCGAGGAAACCTTAAAAAGTTATATAGATATATATCAGTCAAGATTGAGAAATATCACAGAATCATTAAGATAATGAAAGGTAAAAGTAGAGATTCAGTCAGAAAAACATGACTCGAGTCGCAGGAGCACCATAGCCAGAGCACATATAAGTTAGGGTTGTGGAATACTCATGCAACAGTATTTAACAAATTAAAGCAGAAAGAGAAACAGAGATTTTACACTGGCAGAAACTCACCTTGAAAAAGTCATCTTGGTGCACAACACAGCAGTTGGGCAACGCTTTTATCAACTTATTCGTCAAAGTAGTTTTCCCACCATTTGTCACACTGAAATGTAAAGAAAAAAAACCAAAAAAAACCCATTGTTAATATGTACAATCATTGTTTCTATCTTCTTTTGATGAAAATCATCTGGTTGCTAGGTGCCACAAGTTGATTTGCATTGCTCTCAAAAAACAGTTCCATTATTTGTATATTGTGCATATTTATTATTGTAATATATATATACACATACATACATACACTTTTTTGCTCCGTTTTGACAAAGCACAATCTCACTTCCCTCCATTTTTCAGTGAATCACGCGGCTACGATTTCAAAAGTCCCGCTCGGTTCGTGACAACAATAACACACCGGATGTTACGTTAAGTCGGTTTAAAAGAAAGGACTTGAGCCTCCTACGGCGGGCTGCTGATAAAACGTGTATGGACTGCAGTAACCACAAGCTAATAAATAAAGTTACTCATCAAATATAAATTAAAACGCCGTTCCCACAAACGCACGCCTGACCATAACACACTAACACACACAAAAACACACGCTGGTTTAAATCTAACCTAAAGGTGAGATGAATAGCTTCATTAGCCCCTTATTGTCTGCCATTATGACCACGACAAATATAAGTAACACATTTCAATGGGTAAGAAACCGGTTTTAAAAATAAGTACTTACCCGCCAATACCGATAATGTATTTCATTTTTCTCTCTTTTTCTCTTCTGCGCAACTTCGCTAAAATTCCGTAGAAGAAACGGCAAACCCCGTATTTCTCCAGCAGAAAATGGCCCGGTCCTAACCGGAAAGTTAGTTAAAGTAAGCTGTCTTAGGGTTCCGTGTCCTCCTGTTGAGGGTTTGCCGGAAAGTGTGTGAAACGCCCCTTTATACGGACCTCCGGACGCACGTAGGCACGGGACGTCTCGTGGTACGACGCCCACGCTCTCGCTTCTGTCTTTAACTCGCGTGGTACGTGCGTCTTCCCTGCAGCCAATCAGATTCGCCAATCAGCGCCGCCGAAGTTTCCTAGTTAGCATATTTTACAGCATCTGTTGTTGTGGCCATCCACTATTTCCATTCCGGTATAATCCAGAATACTCCGATGACTATAAACTGTATATGAATGCACCGAGATTCTAAATAATTGCATTAGAATGTAGGAGCATTTATAATTGTCACATTCAAATTTATTTATTATGAATGGAAACAAGACCAAGACAACAAGACGATCTAGACATTAACGCCCCCGTGTTGTCTACCCACATCCTGGCTATGTTAGGTAAAGTATATGTACAGCTCGTGCTTTTGTGACGTCATGGCTGTCATGTTTTACATTTCACAGCCTGCTGATAACGTCATGTGGTCGCACGTGAGCCAGGACAATGTACGGAATGGGAATAAAGGTTGTAGTTGAGATGAGTAATCCTTGGGTCTACTCGTCACGGTCACTTTTCTCTCACTTTCATCCATGACTAGTTGTAGGATGTACATGTTTCTATTTGTGTGCTGTGTGCAATCCTGTCACAGCTGTCAGTGGTCATCAGTCACAGAGGCCTCGATGAGGAGAGTAAAAGGAGACTTCTCACTTAGGTCTTCTTTGGTAACTGGAACGACAGAAAGAGTTCTCTGGAATGTCTCAAATAGGGCATCTTAAGCAATGTAAGGAAGCACAAAATAGGAGTCGACTGGAGGTGTCAGTGGTATGCTCCTCCAAGATGAGGATTTTCCTCCTGAGGTCAGACCTCATTGATGATTACGTCTTCAGTAAAACAGTATAATAGCTTTCACAAATTTTCACATTAAAATTCTCCTTTTGCCTGTGATGATTTGACTACAGTTATTGCTGCCGTTGTATTGTGATATCTACTGTTCATGAGCCTGAATGAACCTAAGATCACTACGTATCAATTACAAAGAGACTCTGACATGATTGGTATTGGTACGCCTTAGTGATGTGCAGCAACAAACTTACCTTTCAAAAGAATGGTGGATGTTAATTGTCCATTGCATGCATTTGAAAAGAAATTAAAAAATGTGTGCATGTATGCTGCACTAAAATGGAGCAGCATTATGGCACAAGTTGGACTACTTTCAACAAAAATTTGAGAAGCAAAGAAAATCTGAAAATTTTCATTTGCCCATTACAAAACTTCCACATTTCTGTGTATAAAAGTTTTGTACAAAAATTTGTATTCCACCAGGGGGCGCTTCATCTACAGTACTACGGGTGACACCATGGGGGGAGATCATAACAACAATACTACAAGCATTACTGAGTGGAACAATTTATTCAGTCATATTTACAAGGCAGAAACATTAATGGCATTTTGAACCATAAATTATACATTTTTTGTATTTTAATCTGAGCAAATATTTCTGAAGGCAAATCGCAAGCCACGACTTTGTAGACCTTAACGTTGTTTAAACGATATAGCTTTTGTGCTTTTATATTCAAATGAAAATATGGTCAAAAGAGGATTTTGTATGGCATGTTGTCAATGTATCTGGAAACCACACAAACTTTACTGGCTGTGAGTTCACAGAGTAAACCTGTCAGTTAAAATAATTAAATTTCAAAGGCTTCAGTTCATATTCCTTCAGATTGTTCATTATTTTTGCGAATTGTTTGGTTCAAAAATAGGAACTCAGTATAGCCAATAACCCCGACTTGAAAAATTAAGCACGTTCTCAATCTTCCTTCACCAGAAATGCAAATGAACTCGAGTAAATTGAGATGGCACTTGAAGAGCACTTCATGTGTCCTGACGCCTACGACCAATAACACACATTACTAAGAGCTACTCAACTAGTGTTTAAAAATACATTTTAGGAGGACACAATGCCTCCAAAACATAAATTAATCACATTGTAAGCTGAAAACGTGAGAGTTATGTGAAAAAATAATGCAATAGTGCAAAAGAATAACAGCACACAGGCAATACAGTTAAGCAAATCTGTACAAAAATAAATCTAACTCTTTGCTCCTGCTACCACAGTTTGAATGAGAATTATATAGATGGAAGACAGAGGAGAAAATTCTTGAATTCCATTCCATAAGTGTCCAATCCATAATGAAAAACAAAGGAGAGAACATGTTCATTACCTGAAGCATTCATCAGAACAACACAAACACAGAAAATAAAATGTCCAGCTGTCCTTTACATCACTCTTATCCGTTAATATATAGTCATTGGTGAAGAACATACAGTATACTCACAATCTGTGAAACAGAGGGCCCCACAGAGAAGCTATCTATATGGAGCACGCAACATGGATTTTATTAACTTGGCACATGGACATGTACAATTTTGCCTTAATTAATGACAATTTGTATATATTTTAAACAGGTTTACTTGATAGCTTTTGTATTTGATGGATGAATTTTTACTGTATAAGATACACAGAAGATTTTGTAGGTAGACTACTAGAAGTATATCATGTTTATCTTTGATGTTTCCTTTTACTTTATTTACTCTTAAAAATGTCCACCTTAGAAGTTTTTCATTTTATTAGTATTGGCACATATTTGATGTACTTTTTGACTTTTGCATAGTTATGTACGTGATCACAATTAAGACAAAATTGACAAACGTTTTTGCTATAGACTGCCCGTGTACGAAGTTTATAAATTACATGTTACATCATATATAAGTTTTGGATTTCTATGTGGTTTTTATAGGCCACAAAATGCATTTATTTTGTATGACATGACATGACTGAAGCGCATTGCCACTATGGATAAGCACAGACCGTTGTTTTTAGTAGAACTCATCACAAAGCAGACGTGATCAGGATGAGGATATCAAATGATCCAAATAGGCCAGTTAGTACGCTCGGATATATCAACAGTCCAGAATTTCAGTAAGCATAACAAAAGTCTTTTATACAGCAGGTATGAGGCAAAAATAGAGATGAAAGAATCTACTGTACACCTGACCGTTATTGCAGGTTACCAGTCCATGACACACGTGGCCAGTTTGGTCTGACACAGACGACCTATATTCAGCTTCTGTTTTTCAGAGTGCTCATGTTATTCTGGTTGCTCTTATGAATCTAGAGACATTCAGAAAAACAACAATGATTTTGGCTTTTCAGTCATACTGTACATATTTTTCAGTTTATACAGTAGATTTAATAATACAATTGATTATCTAAAGGGTTGTAGAATTTCCATTACTTCAATTGTAGTTACAATATAGGAAATACCGGTAAAGTTATGAATATTTCACCGGATATCACCAATACTTCAGCATGAATTTGCAGCCAGATTTCTTAGTTCTGGAACTCCAGAAATAAGCCCAACCTTTCAGAGCATCCTGAACATGCAACTTTTCGAAGTTAGCCCCACCCTTTGTTTTAAAAGTTACAAATCATTGAATCTAGCAACAGTTTCCAGACCAAAGAGAAACAGAGCAACACCACCTGCACATTTTGGTTCTGCAACATAAAACCCTCAGGGAGAGAATGAGAGGGAGCTTACATGGGGTGGAACATTCAACATCCTGTGTGGAAAGTGATGGCACTAATCGTCAGCTGAATGTGGATCAAATATGGAAGGAGAACAGAGTGGTTGGCCCTCTGCTTCTGCGAGGTGTAAATCAAATGGATCATGCTCTGTTCTTCTGTAACACACTGCATAAAGAGAAAGAAACGAGGTTTACAATGACAGAATTAGGGGAAGAGAGGACAATAAAGGACATTTTATCATCCATCATCCCTGTGAAGGTCCCAATAACACCCCTCACTCAAACTCAAATTCCAACAAATAATTTGCCCAAAACCCTCCAGGGAAACTTCAAGCTATTGGAGCACATCCATGCAGTTATTGCATCACGTTATACTCAACTGTAGCTTGGATGATTGCATACACTTTACTTTTGTTTATTGGAAAGATCTGCACATACTCTTTGCTCTTATATGTCTCTATATTTAGGAAGATATGCATAAACCCCAACTTAGTTACTAGTAATGCTCTTGTTCATGATATATGAGAATCACTGACAACTACAAATTCCGATTTAGTCACAAATTCATTCAAATTCTTAAATTCTACCAGGTGATTCATCATTCGAAAATGAGCCTAAATTAATGTTTTATTATTGTAATGATAAAAAATAAAATAAATGTTGATTAAAGTATTATTTTATTTACATCTAGTAACTAACACTGTACATTTGAAAATGAGTTCAGTATTTCACCATTTTATATCTACTTAGATCATTGAGGAAGTGTCACTGCTAGATGGAAAATGCAGACATACCAGTGTTTCTAAAATCAGGTACCATGGTACGTTTTAGCATTGGAAGGTCGTCAGAGTGCACATGACCACACACACACACACACACACACACACACACACACACACAGTGCATGACCATGGGTCTCGAGTGTAATGGCATCACTGCCATACAACTGTGTTGTGATCCTTTGGGAGTTGAACAGGTGCACATTACATAACAGGACCCTTTAGTGACCGCTGGTTCAGAAGTGGAGAGTAATTGGGTGATGTTCTTACCATAGATACAATTCAAATTATACTAAAATATTCTGTTTTGGGTATTTATGGTTTCAGGGATTCATGAAAAAAATGAAAAGCTAAACTCCAGATTGTGTAATGTGTAGCTGTGGTAAAAAATGTCTACTCGTTGGTCTCCTAACGTGTACTTGGTTAAAATTAGGCTACTGCATGGACGGGTTGCATTTAATTTATAGATAGCAAAATATTATCGTTATATTACCATCAACTGGAAGAAGGCAAAGCCCACATCCCTCTCATAATCCAACAATCATGGACTTTGGCCTGGATAAAAAAAAAAAAAGTCAGTTATAACTTTTTAAATGCTGAATGGGAAATTGTACATAAAACCTAACAGATGTCTCAAAATACACCAGTACCTCTCAGACTTTTTCACGGGCTCCTGTGGGACTGGATCCTGTTGCTCCTGCTGTCTTTGCTCCTGCTCCAACCTACACACACACACAGACACACACAAAGAAATAATTGTGTTATGAGGTCAGATGAGGTGCTTACCACATGGTTAATTGTGGGTCCTACAGTGTGTGAGTGATACGACTACCTCAATATGATTACCTTTCTCTCCGTGCTTTAACCCTCTCTTCATCAAATCTGTAAACAAACAACATTGATATAAATTTTCATTATGGAGAGAAAATCCTGTCATCGAATAACTTTCAAGAAGTACAACAGTAGAATAAGATGATCATATTAGAGCCACCCTCTTTAGTAGATTTAGATGAATAACTCAATCAACTTTCAGATAGTAGGGATCTGCTGTCTGCTGCTACAGCTCTCTAAGCCATCTAGTGGTGAGAGATACTTACTGCACTACACATTCGGGAACATGCACGTGCTCCATAGGGACGATCTGTGCCAGTTCATCCAGGCTGTGGACATACTGGATCTTATTCATGAATTTGACACTGCAAAGCACAGAAACCATACGACAGGTCAGGTTTAAAACCAAATAAGCAGCACAAACAGGCAAGGGTGACATGAAATAATGAAATGTCCCAAATGGGAGTTTTGTTTTAATTAACAGGTTGAATAATCTTTTTTTCAGGGTGTTTACAGAGGTCAAACGGCTGTTGATAAAAATTGAATGTGTGCGTTACCTGATAAAAGGCCTAGATATCGCCAGGACTGTGCGTATAAACCAAGTAGGATGTGCGATAACCAGAGACTTCAGGTTCTTCCTTAATCTGTTGTCAAAATACAAATAACAAATTCTTTCTTGCAACAAATTCTCAATTCAGTTTGGACAGAATGAAAGGTTAGATGGATTCTGCAGACATTCTTTTCAGCACCCCTTGTTGGGGTGATCTTTCTTGTGATACAAAGCTGTTTTTGCTATTTTCAGTCCACATGCATGTGTGTTATGTATGGTGCAAGAAAATAAATGTATACAATATTTTGAAATGAAATCAATGTAGGTTCACTGACACAATAAAGAGGCTGAAGCTCCGGATTTATTATTGTAATTATACAAACGATAATCTCTGTTTTGGGCATTGTATCAAGTCTTTCTGAAGAGCCTCAAGTAATGAGTCAAAGCCAAGTCTTTATTAATTATCTCAAGACTGAAGTCAGCAGCTTTCTGACTGGAGCCTGAGTCAAGCTAAGTTGTAGTGATCTGACTGTGGCTTCTCTTAAACCGAACAAGCGGCTGTAGAGTAACACAGCACATTAAAATGACCTGATAGCTGTTTTGATTGATTGAATTAAATGGAGATTCTAAAGAGGGTTAACTCTTAACATTAACATTAGTCTCCTATTCACAAACAGCTAATGTCAATTCCCATTATTCTCCCTTTTATATCCATCAGAAACTTTGTTAATGTGCCGTATATTGCGATCAGTTATCGCTCTTTCACTGTTTCCGTGAATGATGGTGTACATACAGTGACAGTTCTAAACAGTATTGATTAGCTCAGACATGCAAAAGCTTATAAATATTTTGAACCGTTTTGTGGTTTCTCTGTTTCCCACCTTCTGTCAATCATCTGGTAGCATTTCTTAAGCCAGCTGATCCCAGGCATCTTACTGCGTGGAGTGGCTCCATTCATGTAGATGATCAGGTAGTCTTCAGCCACCAGCATCTCCAGACTACTGACCACGTACCTGCAGACGCACAGAGGCAAACATTAACAACTGTAGAAAAGCGTAGGGCAGAGTAGGGTAGAGTACGGTCCAACTAGCCAAATAAGAATTAAATAATATGAGATTATAGAAAACTCAAATATCAGATTTCAAATATTAACAGTAATGCGACAGGGACTCACAAGAAGAGGTTTTCCATGATGTAGTGATAATCTGGACAGCTACTGTCTGGCAGGTAACAGGCGGAAAAAACTATGATGGCATTTAGGCCTTCACCGTAATAACCTGATAAAAGAGAATATCAATCAGGCTTTACTAGGAGTTCCACCATTTAGAAATTTCATCTTCACTTTGATTTCTGACCACCCACACCTCCTCCGATTTCACTGTTTTTATTTTATTTAAGTCAATCCATAGAATCTTAAAACACGCTTATGAAAGGCAATCCATCAGTGAGCATCGCCCACTTTGCTGAAGTCAGGTAGCATCGTGGGGCAAATTTGGCTGCTGAAAATTCCCGTTGATACGTTCAAGGCAACTCTAATATAAAAAATTTAAGACTTAGCAGCTGATTGCAAAACAATCACATTCACATAACTCTTTAAGTGTGCAAATGTGCCTCTTTTAATGGCTGCATAGGTCTTTTTGGCAGCTGACTCAAAGTAGATGTGGGAGCTTTCAAACAGTTGCAGTGCAGATCCAATAGATGAAAAGCACGATTAGAAATAATATAGAATAGTGTTGTTGATTACTGTGCACTGAATATGGTACAAATGAGTATGAAAAGGACCAACCTCCATGTGTGATGACCCTGAGGTATGGTTTGATGACCTGCATGTCAATACGGTGCTCTTGCTCTCCGATGATCACCGTTCTCCACAGACGTCCGTTGCCACCTGCACCTTCCTCATCTGTTTCTCTTGAACCATCAGCTGGACCTGCTTTGGCTGAGGCCACTGGGGTATCATCTGAACGAAGAAAAAGTAGATTTTCTTTTAAAAAAAATGTCTTTGAATTAGCTTATGAATGGGACACGTACAACCTAATCGCAGTGTGGGCTGTACACAGAAAATGGTGATTAGTTGAGATTTGCGATAAAAGTTACAGTTTAGTATAAGGAGCTGCATTAGGTTTTTTTACATTTTTTTAGTATTCAAGTTACATTTTGGGACTGAATGCAAGGGTGAGGTGTAACTTATATGTAAAATGAAAAGTGTTGCGTGACCTTCCCACTCCAAGTCGTTGCCATTAGTGATGAACTCCAGCGAGTCTGTCTCATCAGGGGTATCAATGTCATCAACGTTAATGTCCAGGTCATCGGGCGTATCCAGGAAGTCATCTGATAGTAAAGAACCCTCACTTTGGTCCAGGGACAGGTTCATTTCCGGGGCAACCAGTGTACGGCGTTTACGGTGAGACGAGGACCCACCTCCCCCTCCTCCTTCACCTAGGCTCACATTCAGGCAGTTAGGGGGGGCTACAGGAAGACCAGAAGACAACAAGTCACGAGGCATCATTTAAGACAAACAAGACTTTAAGTTGGACTTTCCAATACAAATCCACCTCTAACTTGTGTTGGAATGGAGCTAAATGTATTGCATCATCATGATAATGCATAAATAAAGACAGTGATTTGACATTTTTCAATTCAAGGTATGAAAAATGTTGTATGGCAAATTATGAATAGGTTCTTAATGAATCACTTATAAAATCCGGTATCCTGTAGTATTACTTACAGGCTCG
>OMNV01005163.1:76848-98078 GCA_900303265.1 Brotula barbata | reverse complement strand
GGTCGTCCGTGAGGCCACAGGACTCCATGTCTCCGTATTCTGGTAGTGGTCTGGGGGAGACGTTCACAAGTAAGGTCATTTTTATATCTTAGCCCCTGTGTCTACTGAGGCGTTGATCAGGGATAAAAAAAAAATAGAGAAGCATTCTGAGGAATAAGTCAGAATTCTGGCTTTAATCTCAGAATTTTGAGGAAAAAAAAGTCATAGGTAAAAGTAAAATCAGAATTCTGACTATTCTCTCTGAATCTCAGAATGTTTTTCAAACTTAATCTTAACCTTTAAACCTAATCCTTTCTGTTAATGTTAATGATAGCCTTACAATGAGATGTAACATTAGGATGGCATTAAGGGGATGATGCTGTAATCAAGGCGTGGAACTTGTCACTGAGCTGGCAGAGCACTAAAAGGAGCAGCAGGCAGAGGAGGACAGAGATGGCAATTAACTTCTCTCTGGGGAGAGATGAAGATCGCAGTGTTAGGCAGCATATGAGGCAGAAAGAAATGGAAGGGAGGAGAATAAAGTGAGGATGGCGAGGGAAAAAGAAACAGAAGAAAGGCAGAGATTGCAGTGTTTTCCACCACTGAGCGTCTTAGCACATCTCCACATGCTGCATTCATCTGCAGAGGAACGGAGTGCGACAGCGTCTCCCCAACAACAACACTAACCCCGACACACAGGCAGTGATGGATGGTGTGACCGTGTTCCCTCAGGACCCCTGCAGGGATTAGCAATCCCAGGATTCCTTTGTCAGGAACACAGCCTTTTTAGTTTTATAGAGATTTGATGTCAACAAGAACGATGCAATCTCTTGTTCCTGTCTTTGGCTGTATTTACCCTCTAACCACGACAGCTCAAATATCATTATCAGTGAGTGAATCGATGGTGCTTACCTTCTAGAAAGAGCACGGGGCTGCTTTTGTCAAATTCGATTCAACTGAGCTTTTTTACTTCAGCTTTGTAAATGCTACACCTATTCCACCCTATTGTTTCCTTTCTTCTCAGCCAATATTACAAAGCCTGGGCAGCAGAGCATCTTTTTGATCTACACTTACTGATTTCCTCTCCTTTCCTAAGCCAAACCTGCCACCATTTTCCTGGTGATGCTGTGTTGTTGATCGGTGGCTGCTGCTGCGTCACATGACGTAGCCCGAGACCATTTAAGGAGAAAGCTGCACCTGCTCCCTCCCTCACTGCCTCCTCCTCACACAGAAGGGAGGGGGGAGGAGTGCCAAGCTCAGAGCTCTGGCACTGTCGACAAACCTCAAATCTGATTTTTTTCTGAGAATCATTTGGATTTCTACCTCAGAGCATCAAACCCATGTCCCACACTTTTTTTTCTTTTTTGTCACAAACCAGAACATCTATATAATTCATCACTAATGCCAATTGTACAGTAGGAGTGTTTTAGATCATCTGCTGAATATTCCAAACTGATCTGGATTACCACCAGGGGGCAAAACCACACGACTGAGTAAAAATGTAATTATGATCAAAGTACATAAGCAGGATAAATAACATTGTAAGTGTACATAGCATAACATTGACCATAGATGTGAATGGGAGTGTGATTGTCTGTCTCTGTGATAGACTGCCGACCTGTCCTGCCTCTCGCCCAGGGGATAGGATTCAAGTACCCACAATGCAGACAAGGATAAGCTGGTACATAGAGCGAAAGAGTGAACTATTATAAGCAGTGGGAAGATCCAGATTAACGTCCTAATGTCTTGCTCAGGGGCAATGGCAGAAGCATGAACCTACATGTTTCTTGAAGGAGGGGGAAGCCAGCGTATCTGGAATAAACGCAAAGACACAGGGAACATATGCAAACTCTGCTCTACGAAGGACCAAGGCCAGCACGGGATTCAAACCAAGGATCTCCTGATTGAGTGCTAAGTGAGCCACCGTGTCATGTTTAATGGATGAAGCGTTCTTTCCTACTGTAAAACATGCTGCATACAACCATGTTCAATAATTCACACAGTACATATAGATCTTAATCAACCAGTCAACCGGTCATATGTGAGCATTAAGATAATAAGACCTCACCTGGGGAAGTCCTCATCCTGCCACTCGTCCCTCACTTCCATATTCTCCATTCGTAGAGTTGCCTCTGTGGTGCCCATCCCTCAGAGAGGAAAAGCAGGGGCCTGGATGCATGGAAAAAATATTTACAGATGACCACCATTGATGATCACAGAACATATTTCATAAAATCAGCAAGTAGTCAGCAGGAACATTTGATTAAAAAAGCAGAAGGTAAACAGTGGAGGAGGATTTTATCCACGGAATTTACTCTCCATCACTACAATTTAGGGGAGGAATCTAGGTCACATGCTTTTTTTCCCCCCCTTGCAGTCTGGTGCACATGTGAACAGCATGTGACTGACTTGGAGCTTAGATTTCCTCAACATCAAATACTAATAATATTCTGGGTCGGTCAAGAGGTAATGTCCTTACCAAATCCTCTATTCCTTTTCAATAATCCGCCTGCAGATTGTGTTGATGCTATTTTGTTAATTTTCCCAACCAGATGCTTTATCGGACACCAAATTAACACAGCAGGACAGGTGTATTATAGCTGGTGTCCTTGTGGTGAACCACATGGAGGAGAAGGTGTCTTTTTTTTTAATTCGAGAAAAATTCTCGCCTTCTTTGTAGTGCTTCACTCAAGTATAGAAGCCACAGAGTCTGAGCAGCTTCTACTGAGCGCTGCAGATTGGACGGGTCTGGTTTAAAGGAAGGAATCACACATTAATGCAGAGTCCAAAATGCGCTTAGTGATTATAGTGTAAAGATTAATGAGATAATCAAGAGTGGTCCTATTTGATATGCATAGAGTCAGTCCAAGCTGTCAGTCTGGTGCGGTGAGCAGAATATGAGCATAAAGGCATCTTTTCAACGATCATACTCACAGGAGCTGCAGATTCCCTCAAAAACCTCCTGCTCGTCTGTGTAGACGTCCAGCCCAGCCACAGATGCAAAGACGAGAGGTTTGAAAGTCACGGTCCTCCACACCAACAGCTCTGCATGTGTCGAGCTGCAAATTCACCCCCGTCCCTCTCTGACTTTCACTCATTCACACACATAAACACAGCCATACAGTGTCTTCGATGTCCATCAGCAGCCAGCAGCAGGTGTCTCAAGACAGGGGGCACCTCTGTGCTGCACCCGCCCCCCTTCTCTACTCTGCCTCTGTCCACCTTTGTTAAGGAAGGAACGCGGGGAAAAACTGGCCGTGAGGAGCGAGTCCACAGCTTCTCCCACAGCGCCAAGACAAAAAATCCCTTTAATGAGAATCCATCTGCTCTGGCATCACCATCTCCTCTCTATCTCTCTCTGTCTATCGCTCTCTCTCTCTCTGCTTGTGGCTCCAAATATCTAAAATGTAACCTCCCCCATCATTCAAACTCCTATCTGATTTTTGCTTGAGTCCTTTAATGGGGCTGTTGAATAAATCTGTTAAATGAGGTCAGAATAGTCAAAATGGAACCAGCTTATTTATCCCTGAAGGAACCTGCAAATGATGAGCCAGTATAATCCTGCTGTTGTCGCTCCTCCATGTCCCTGCTGTTCCCTGGCAACAGCATCTCACCCACTCTATCCATACAGCGCCTCCATATCTCGCTCTCTGTCTGCTCAGCAGACACTTTCGCCAATTCTCACTTCAGTGTCCACTGTAACCCCACCCTGTCATATTTCATGGGGGTTGCGGGAGGGTGGGGGTGGGGGCTACAGTAGACTAAGACGTGACTACCTCTCTCGCTCCCATTGGCTAAGCTGACACTCTTAGTGTTCCTGGTGAAAGTGCTATTCTGAGACTGTCTGATGATGTCATTTGTAGTCATGATTGTTTCCAGAAAATAAAATTAAAAAGCAGAAACCTATGTGGTGCATGGACATTCAAATTTCGGCAAAGGAATGATATATTAAACGTATTTCTCATATAAAACTTCAACGCTACTCTAATGTGCATTGCTTGAGAACATGAAGTTTTGGGTCAAATTTAGGGTTTGATAAAACAGCTGAGAACTGAAGATCACTGATGAGCTGCTGGCAATCCCATTAAAGGAATGACAGAAAATTCTGATACATCCCTGCTACAATTAATGAATGAATTAATTAACATTACATAAAATAGAATAATAAGTAATAGATCCATTATAAAAACCATTGATTACTTTTCCTTACTTTTCAATATACAATGCACAAAATAGTGTGATGAAATAGTGTGAAATGACCACAGTGTCCTATTTATGTGACCAACCAATCCTTGTGTTAATATTAACATAAATAGTTCATTGCATTATCCATTTTAATTGTATTATTCATTACAATTGTATTCATGAAATATGAAAAGGACATTGGATCGAAAAATACCTCAGAATATTTGGATCATTCCATAAAAACACAAACATGTAATAGTTTCAGCTGCCATATTCAAACCATACACAATTTTCACTTGTAAGGGATAACTGTGGAATATAAACAATATATATTTGTGAACAGACAAACTTAAGAGGCCTATCACATAAAAAAAAGTAATAATAACCAAATAGTGTCTTAAGACCTTTTTTTCACTTAATAAAAAACAGGGAAAGAAATACATTTTGGTTTCTGTTATTCTTCAATGAGATACAAAAAGTGACAATGTTTTGTAATTAAAAAAACAAGATAATTGTCCTTTTCACTACTTACTATGACATCACTGGCATTAGAAGCAAAACAAAAGAATGAGTTGATTGGTAAGGCGGTAAGGCAACCTTGGGGTGAAACTGCTGGGAAGCTCCAGCACCCTGCAGGGATTCAGTTCTGTTTTGTTTGATAGTTACCATAAGTTGGTAAGCTACTTAGTGATGCTGCCAGTAAAACTGCCACAGGGGCTGCAGCCCTGCTGTCTGTTTGGGCTCCTCTGTAGAAGAACGAAACAAAGCAAATGCTCGCTTTGCGTCATCATCTCCCCTTCTTCTCTTGACACTGGATTTTGTAGCCGACTCTGTAGGCCTGCAGGTACACACGTGCTTGATTCATCCTGGAACCACAACCACACACCAGTAACGGGATTTATCAGATTCTTAATATTAGGCATGTGCACGAGCAAACATGGAGACTGTGTTGTTAATTCAACATTTTATAATTACTTAAGTTCACAAATCCTCAGATTTCTATTGTAATGCTCTTCTTTTTTTCTAAATTTTTAGTCAAATGACATACAAGATACACCTGATCAGAAAAAAAGGTTAGAACTTCTTGAATTACATAACCCAAGTATGGAAGATGTCATAGGAATGCAGCTCACCTGTATTTAGTGCACAGCTGAACACCCAGAGGACCACAGCGGTCAACATAACTCTCCCTGAACGCCTTTCTCACCGCTCTCGCCATACTGACCACCGTGGTAACCACAGGGCAAGTCCTGGAACACAAAAAACACAGATATCATGAGAGTCTCAGTGTACCACATGATAACAACACAGGACTTTGTGAATTTAACCTCTTGAAGTTAACCACCAATCTTCATTAATTTATTATTTAAAATTCCAGTGAAAAGCCCAAAGTTTCAGATGCATTCTGGGCAAATCTGTATAAAGATACCCATCATATTCAGATACATTTACACACTCCTCTAAAGTAAGAAAATACTTTTCAACAATCTGCAGAACTCAGCAGGAATCCATAAGGATTGATGAACTCTGGTTTGAGAAAAACCTTTTGAGTCCAAAAAAATACCATCATTCACCACAAGGGGAATCCCTGCAATTATCAATCAATCACTTTCTCAGGTGGGAGGAGTCATAGAGGCAGGACTGCAGGCAGCAGGTACGAGAGGGGAGGGAGTTGTGCGGATTTAGTCTAGAATTCATCGTGATGTACATTTAAAGTGCTGGGCTCTTTTTATTGGTACTTACAGTTTCTCACAGCGCAGGCCCGTGGTGCCTTCTGGGCAGGTACAGGTGTTGTGAGGACTACAAGTGGCACCGTGCTGACAAGGAGGCACACATGGGGTGGTCACCGCTATACACACAGCACAACGAGTGAAAACAAAGTGAGGCTGAATGTACTGTCTAAACACAGTCATGAACACACACACACACACAAATACACACAGACTCACCGGTTTCACAAAGACTTCCAGTGAATCCACTGGGACAGCGACACCTATTGAGGCCCACACACACAGCACCGTTCTTACACTTCTTCTGACACTGCACGGGTTCTGAGGACGGAGATTTATTTCAGTAAGTTGGTTTTGATTTGACTTGATTTGACTAAATTGAGGCTAAACCATCAATGAGATGAGACAGGCCTTAAAATCAATAAAGTAATCTGTTGCTGCAGCTCTGTAAGCTGTGGTCTTCAATTTTTATCATACACAATCCAATGTAAATCCATTGGTATTGTGGTATTATATTGTCGTCACAGTGTGGAACAGTAGACCTGGATTATTATTTGCCTTTCCTCAGAGCCTTCCTAAGTAAGTTCCATATGATTTGGTTTGCAAATCCACCCATGCAAAGCAATTACATTACATACAAAAACTCAACACCAAGTAACTTGAGCCAAGTCTTTTAAATATAAAACAACGAAAATTCACAATGTTCATTGAAAAGATGTGAGTGCAAAATGTCACAGCCAGATCTCACGCACACACGGATTGTAATATTTCGGTACTGCAGCATCCCATAGAATCAGCGTAAGTGTTCACCTATCTGGCAACGAGCTCCCAGCCATCCACCAACACACGAGCATTTGTTGACATCCACACAACGTCCCCCGTTTTGACAGGCTGGCGTGCAGAGGGCTGCAAAACCCCAAAAACACACCAGGTAGATTCATCTTTAACCTTTACTGCCATTGTGTAGAAACAGACAAGAAGGCACCACAGGCATGCGTTGTGTGTAATTTAACCAGATGTGTTGCTTACGTGAGAGGCACTGGGGGCCATTGTAGTCGGAGGTACACTGGCATGTTTCTGGCCCCACACAGCGACCACCATTAGCACACGGCAACTCACACACCGCTAAAATACACAGGGAAACAAAAGTAAAAAAGGAGGAGATAAAACACAGAAATGGGATGAAAAGGAGGATACAAATTCAACTGTATATAAACTATATCTAATAAGTGCAATATGTACGTTTTCTATGCAAAACCCAGTTCAGTTTTGATACTATGAAAAGTGTCTTGTCCTGCAAAAATTCATATATCCCTTTGATGAAAGGGGAGAACTATCGTGAACACAGTTTATGAATGATACAAGTGGTTTTTATTGTCTTTGGACACTTATGTGGCTCAGTGTACGAGGTTCATGTGCAACCATGAGCAAACTGCACTGCTTGGTTAACAACAGTTGGACAACATGCAATTTAGAAAACAGAAAAATACAACCTGATAGATTGCAGGGTCTGAGAGGATAATTGGGATTCTTACAAGACTGGATGAGCTTTTTTAGCTCAGTCTGCTCTATTTGTCTGTTACAATACACATCTCCTCACTGACCACAGATGATAAAAAATAATCGGAGGCAGTTTACCTGTGTGACAGCCTGTTCCTGTCCAGCCTGAAGGGCATAAACACTTATTCCAACGCATACAGGTTCCACCATGAGCACAGGGAGGAGAACACATGGCTGAAACACAGAACCGACACATAGAGTATCTCACAAGTCCATCGCTCAGGCTATTTTGTTGTTTCATTGTTGCAATTTCACTGCTCCCAGTCAGGAAGGGCTCAAAAGATGTCATCCTTGCTAGCTCTTAATAGACAAGTCTAGTGAAGTCTACACAATTTCTCCATTTTAGTTTGGGGAATCTGTTAAAAATGAAAACTAAACCATTCTAGAATAAAGATAATTTTAATGGAATTCAAAAATTCAATAGATTAAAAAAAGTCAATGTCACTGTAGTGGATATGAGGATTTTATAGTTGCAATCCCTTGAAATTATGAGAATTTTAATGCCTTTTCCACGTGGAATACTTGTGTGTACACAGTGACCCCTGCTGTTCGTTTTTGGTATTTCATGTCTGATGGCACTGAAGAGCAGCTCCTTAACAGGATTGTACCTGAGCAGCCTGGACCAGGGTAGCCTGGAGGACAGTCACAGCTGTTTGGGGCCACACACACTCCATAGTTCTGACAAGTTGGCTCACATACAGCTGAAAAAACAAAGGAATGGATTTACATGTTTGTACTGCTTTAAGAACTGATATAACATAAACATTAACACAGAAAGTGTTCAATCTTGTTAGACTCACGCTGACACTTGGTGGCGTCGTCGGTTCGAATCTCATACCCTTCTCTACAGCTGCAGTTAAAGCCACCAGGATGGTTTACACACAGCTGCTCACAGCCTCCATTTGTAAAATCCCCACATTCGTCCACATCTGAAGAAAAAAAAAAAACCCACAAGACCACACACATCTATTTATCTCCGACCGAGCTGAGTGATGTGCAAGAGTAAGAGCGTCAGAGAGCTTTGCTTTAAATATATAAGCTGACTACCTCCCTCTTATTGATGTATCTCCCAGTTAAGACTAGTCACCTGTTACACACCTAAATTCCCCATTTAAAAAATCATTTAGCTGGAATTTGTTCAGCTTCAGATGAGATTTTAAATCAACCATGTATCATTTAGGGGGCTAGAGAAGAAATGTATTTCTTTGAAATCTGTCCAGCAGGGTTGACAAATTTGTGATGAGATGGAAAGAGACTGCGTTGGAAAATAAACAACTACAACACCTCTGAGCTTGTTTAATCTGTGCTAGACTCAGACCTGAGCTCCTAACCCCCACATATATTGATGTTTTTAAGAGTAACACTGAATAGTCAGAACAGTGCAACTAATGAACAGAGTTCCTGGCAATGTGAGCGAGCGGAGACATGCTGTATATTCAGCTTGATGAAGTGAAAATTAAATCTCACCCACACAGCTCTTCAGGTCCTCGCCCAGCATCCAACCTGTTCTACAACTACAGCCGACGGAGCCCTCAGCCCTCATGGTGCAGATGTGCTCACAACCACCATTTCTCAGATTACACGACGTGACATCTGCCCAGGTGAGGAAGAAATCATTTAAAAACATTCAACGTGAAATATATCAATATATAATCGATTAGAATAGATTTTTGGTAAACTTCCTAGAAGCATGTATAATTGTGACATTAACATTAGTGTATTGTTATGTTTTATCTGATAACTAAAGAGACAGAACAACTTTAAAATAATTAAGTCAATAGTTAAGATCCTGTTTGTGATCATCTATCTCATATCATTTCTATGAACAGTTTAACAAAATAAGTACAATATTTTGTGTTACAAAATATAATCATTATCTCAAATGAGTAGCTGCTTAGAGCTGGAAAAATATTACTGCTAAAAACTGGTATGGGAGTTCCAGTTAAGTCATAAATACTGGAAAATATCTTTGATTATTCGTAAAAAAAAACTAACATTGTAAAAGTACACTAACCGCCACAAAGAATGATCAACAGTTGTAGTGTATAAAGAGGTTACATAGGGTGAAATGCAACACAGAAGCAACCAATACTGCTTGGAAATGGTCTTATTTATTAATTAAATGTGGATAATTAATGTGGTATTAACTGGTTGTTATAATTATGTGCACACACTTAAGAAGAAGAAGGAAAAACATACTGATGCAGCGCAGATTATCTGTGTGCAGCAGCAGAGGAGATGGGCAGTGACAGTCGTGTCCTCCTGGAGTGTTGGTGCAGGTGTGGGAGCAGCCACCATTCTGGAGTTTACACTCGTCAACATCTAAACACACACACACAAACACATACAAACACAAGAGTGACGGACTTCTGAAGGACTCTCACATTTCCACGTGACAGATCTGTGACTAATCTCCCACTGATCCCACTAAGTCCTCACAAGTCCTGGTTATGTATTGGCATAAAATGCATGTAATAATGAAAGACTGCTGAGGATGAGTGTGTTAAATAAATTCAAAAATGGTGAAAACTGCCTCTAAAAAAAAACGCTAAGGTGAAACGAATCACTGACCTACACAGGTGTGACCATCAATGTGCAGCTGGTATCCGGGCCTGCAGGAGCACTGGAAAGACCCCTGAGAGTTGGTGCAGATGTGCTCACACGTTGCATTCAGAGCCAAACACTCATCCACATCTGGGGGAGGATAGAGGAGGATCGGTAAACTCCTTTGACGTGGTAAAATGGTTACGATGTAAACATTATTGAAGCGTTTGATGGTGCATCAGGTGGGTGAGGGTGTTGTTCTAGAGGTTCGTGTCAGTGTATGGGCCTAAACTGGCACAGGCTTTTAAAGATGACACACAGATCTTAGAACAGAGAATCCTTCTACCCTCCTCAGTGCAATTCAATGAGGACTCCTGTTGAATTCTAGCCCTCTCAATCATCTGCTTTTCCCAGTTGCAAGGATACTAGAACATGCTTGCAGATTACACTATATATTAACATTTGATTCGGTGAACACCTAAACCGTTTATTAGGTTTCTCTAACAATATCTTTACCACTGTATCTGTGGCGAACAGTATAAATGTTCAACATCAGTCAGAGCGCATTTTACACCTTTTTCTTTTTTGTATGCTTTTTGCACTTTTTTCTGTTTTTGGCCATGTTTTACCTGTGCAGTTGTGTCCATCCTGGTCCAGCTGGTATCCTGAGGCACACTGGCAGCTGTATCCTCCAGCCTCATTGACACATTTATGGTCACAGTGGCCGTTATTCAGTGCACACTCGTCAATATCTGTAACCAAGAACAATCATGAAGATCTGCCATTTTGTTACTTGGTTGTTCACATAACACAAGTATCACTGACAGACACACAGCACACGCGTGTGCCAATGAGCACGCACAGACACCGCTTACCCACCAAAACAAGAATGGCCATCACCATTGAACCCCTGTTGGCACTGGCAGAAATAAGAGCCAATTATGTTGCCACAACGAGCATTTGTGTCACAACCGTGGCCACCTGATGCACACTCATTCTCGTCTGGGGAGAGTGAGAGTGAGAGTGAGAGTGAGAGTGAGAGAGAGAGAGAGAGAGAACATGTGGATTATTTCAGTCAATTAAAAAGTTAAAATGAAAAAAGTTTGTTTCTTCTGCTCAGGCTAATTTCAATGGAAGGCTAAATTAACACAAACACACACAGGATAACAGCCTTTTCCATTGAGGAACAACAACACTAATTGATTACCTTCACAGTGTGTGCCGTTTCCCCGGTAACCTGGTCGACAAACACACTTGTAGCTTCCCAAGGTATTCTCACACACACCCTGACCTTCACACACTTCAGGACTCTCCGTACATTCATCCACATCTGGGAGAAAGAGGAGGAAGTGTGTGTGACGAGTGTGTACAAAGTTGCAATAAAGGATTTTACAAGAATTGTTGGGCTGAATTGTGATTAAAAACATTCCCGTGTGTTCACACCTACTAAAACTATTTTCTCTGTGACCTCAAATTGAGGGACATGTATGAATTCTGTGAATATTTTGTACATACACAACATATTTAACTCATATGCTCGGAAGCTTCACAACAGATAAACTCTCCAAATTGTTAAAGAAAATTAATATTTTTTTTCTGTTCCAGGAGGTCCGAACTAGGCCTGCACAACCGTCCCCAAACATCAAATTAAGATTATTCAGGTTTACTGCGATTTCAATTTAACAAACATAACACATGACCTCTTTCAGACTCAAAATGCATGAAGTCATTTTGATATGACTTCATGCATTAATTGTACAGCCCTTGTATAGTCCTAGTACAAGCACAGAGGCCAACAATATTTCTATGAAAAACGCTCAAACCACCACGTCAAACCTGATATTTCATCTTACAATTTCTATTACAAATTGTGCTGCACAGCATTGTCACATTTTTTAAATCTGTGAATTTGGTTAAACAGTGCAGTAAGCCTCCTTATGGTCATACAGTGGACGTGAGCCATTTCAAAACAGCAGGTGTAAGCATTAAGCATCTTGAAAAGCGAGTAGAAAGTGCAAAACATGGAAGGCCCATCATACCTTGACAAATGTTGACGTCTGGGCACACAGGACCTATGAAGAATCAGCCACCAGAGGTGCAGCGTAAATGCAAGAACAAGAAAGACACGAAAAGAGCGTACAGAGAGGATTTCTTTTCACTGGTGTAGACGTGACATGGAGAAAGTAAGTTGGAAACCAAAGGCAGAGTAAAAGAAATTAGCCATGCCACAAAACAGCAGATTATAGCTTGATAAAGCTTGTTAATTCTACAAAGCCTTTATTCCTGTAGGCTGGTAAGAACATGTCACATCAGACATCAGATCACAACTTCATGTCAAACTTGACACGGTTGGGTGAAGCACCCGGGTCCACTTACCAACACAGGCGGGGGCTTTTGTTCTGAAGCCCGGCTGGCACTGGCATAAAAAGCTGCCAGGAGTGTTCACGCAAACGTTTCCCAGCTCACGGCGACACTGTTCCTCAAAGCTGCACTCGTCTATGTCTACAAAGAGAAGGAGATCTACGATAGACTGCCCAGTAACATGTACATTTTTGAGCCATTTTATATTTTACAGCCAACTCACACACCAACATAAGGCTCACCTACACAGCCCTGTCCATTCAGAGCCATTATGAATCCCACAGGACATGAGCAAGTGAAGGAGCCTGGGGTGTTTGTGCATTCAGCATTACCCTGACAGGCCAGCAATCCCGTCACTGTGGCCAGAGTGCACTCATCTATATCTGAAAAACACAGCTCACATCCATTATGACCATGCACATAGTTTATACGCTGAATGGTATTGATCATTTAGCATTCAAAGCTATCCCTGAAACACAAAACCTGACCTAATGTGCAGATGTTCACGTACCCTCGCAGCCTCCAGCACCCATCAGGTAACCACGGAGACAGCTACATGAGTAAGACCCTGGAGTATTCGTGCAGTTGGCATGAGGACCACATGGTCCTGGCCCCGCTCCATTACACTCATCAACATCTGTTGAATAAAAAGACGAGGCTATATTATAGCAGCAAACTCAGATAAGTGTAAAATGTTTTGCTACAATGGTACAATATGTCATATTGTAAACATTAGAGTTGTAATTGAAGGTAGACTTTGTCTCAAGCAAAGTGCTTGTGCTTGTCGGTTGGAAAAATTACAACCACATTGCCCATAAACACCCTCACACAAAGCGCTATATATAGTCTCCTCATTACATGCTTATTTTACAAGACACAAGAGCTGCAAAACACTACTTTCTGCTAATGCCATAATCTAGCAGATGTCACATCAAAAACTATACTTAAAAACTATTCTCTTGTATGGGGATCCAGACATTCACGTTTCCAGGGCATAGTCCACATTTTTGGTGGCAAAATGGAGATCCTGAATGTGGTCCAGGGGGCCACAATAGGTAGCTGTAATCGTTCCAAATTTAAAACTAGACCAGAAGGAATGATAACAGGCACAAATGTTGGCTGCAGTTTATTTAAATATTACTACTGTTGTATTAGAAGTACTATCGTTGACACAAAATGTTCTTATTACTAACAGATATAATGGTGTTATGGGCACTTATTCACTGATAGTTGATAAATGTTGTTAGTTTGACTTTTTTTGCGTAAATGTTGTTTACTATATTTCAAGTAAGACAATTTCATCAATCTATCTGCACCATAATTCATTAGATTACTACATTTAACATCAATCGCAAAACCCAAACTGTCTTCTTGTATTTTATAGATGATAGCGTTGGATATTTGAAAAATGTGTTGACTACCAAACTAGAAATGTCACTGATTTTCATTTTAAGAATCTGATCATGTTATTAAATGATTGTTATAACCTTTCAGCACTCGTTCAGCTTTCCTGTAAGGCCTCACCATGACAGTCAGCTCCTCCCTCCAGGGTGAAGCCTGCAGCACACGTACAGTTGTCTCCATCCTTCACCAGGCCAGATGTACAGCCGCAGCCTCCACCGCTCTCCAGCATCACCTGATTCCCTGGACACACAGGAGCCAGACTGGTGGGTGGGGAACCTGTGGTGGTCAGGTGGGCCGCTGATGTAAGAGAGCAAAGACAAAGATCAGAGGACAAGAGGACAGTGAGAGGAGCCAGGAGGAATCAAGAGGCCAAAGACTCACACGTGGTAGGTGCAGTCGTGGGACTTGGAGTAGTGTCACTCAGATTTCCGATGGCATACTCAATCACCTGGTTCTAAAAAAAGAAGAGAAAATGAATTCCGTTGACAGGAAGGACAGCATTTGTTCCATTCAATAAATTCACTTGCCAGGCTCTTGGAGAATTGTTCCTCTGCGTCTTTGAGAACTTCATTTTCATGATCCCTGATGCTAATCAGAGGCTCTGCCACACACAAAACTATCAGGGACGACAAGACAATCCAGAAGGGAGCCATCACTGGAATCTGTGGGGAGAAGGAGATAAAGAGATTTACGCCGCTGGAACAATGACTGCAGAAGCTGGAGACAATGAGCTGGTGGCTGCAGTCAAAGCAGTCCTGTAGTTCAAGTCTAGGCAGGCAAAACAACAGAGGGGTGAGGGGGTGAGAAGCCTGTTATTAAGGGAACCATCAACCCCCCTGGGCTGCCTGCGTAGACAAACGAAGCACAGCAAATGCACTCACTAAATTACTGCTACATGTTTCATTTCTGCATCAAATGAAGACCATGAGGGAAAAGTTAGGACTGTCAGAGGTTTTTGTCAGACGTTCGGTCAGCGATGCGCGTACCGTGCGTTTATTTTGGACTACTGACGCGGTGCAAAAGCTGTTAAAAAGTACTTACCGAGTTTAAGTCACTCTCAGGGAGAACCAGCTTCAGACCACCAGTGGAGACACACGCATACACACACACGCGGGAACTCAGCAGTTGGTGTCCTGGTACCAAAATGTGCTCCGACGTCTCGTTGGAGAGAGATGAACGAGTGAGCCCATACAGGATTGGGGGCTGTACTGTAGGGAGTCCACATCCTGTCCAGGGTCTCCGCACTTCCCATTCCACAAATCCCAAACCAGCGCATAAACAGGAACCGCAAACAGGCCTAGACCCCCTCCTTCTCCTCCTCCTCCTCCCACTACTCCTTCTTCTCCTCCTCCGCCTCACACTTCTTCTTCTTCTTCTTCTTGTTCTTCTTCTTGTTCTTGTTGTTGTTCTTGTTCTTCTTCTTCTTCTTCTTTATATTGGCATTAGGTTATAGGTGTAAGCGCAGGTAAAATGCTTTGCTTAAGGGCACCTTGAAAAGATATGCTTGTGATATTACAAAGTTAAACAAGATTTTTGGGAAAATTACAATTGAGTTATGTCATTGACTTCGTTCTTTGTTTTTCGTTTTTTGTAAGTTGGACCTTACAGATGTTTCACGTTCATTTTCCAGGTCTATTGTCCTTTGACCTTTATGGACCTCTTTGCTGTAACGGGCAACAATAACAACAGACAGATTATGTGGATTCTTTGTTATGCTATAATGAGAGTAATGGCTTGTTAAAATTATATAGTTCAAAGTGTTATTGGAGATTTCCTTCAATTCAAAAGGGTGTGGAATTTTATAGCAATGTATTGTTTACAATACTAAACATTAATAATAAAATCGAAAACATAAATAAGAAAAGAACACAGGGTAGCTCCCTCAATACACAACACTGCAGTTAACTGATTCTACACTTACAACAAAATTCAGAACAATTTCAAAACTCACTTTCACTAATCATATTTATTCATGATTTTGCGATGTAATTAAGAATTTCTTTTCTTAAGATTGAACAATGTTTTCCCCAAAATAGTTACCATAAAAAATATTGGCAGATATAAACATCACAGAGCAGAGGCTCCCGAAATGCAGCAACAAATAACTATTAAACAGCAGTCTGATAGTTATACATTATACAGAATACATTCAGTTTAAGCAAAATTATTTTTCCACGTCAAATTAACTTGTTAGCTACAGGAACATCATCAGGGCTGGACAGTTTGGAAGGTCTTGGTGTCATATATTTATAAGAGAATGACTTAACACACTACCATCACAGACACAATTTTGTAGATTACCATACAGATGTGGTCACATTTCTCACAAAATCATATCTAACTCAAACAATTGGCAAGTATCAAAACAGCGAACATTCAATATGTAAGTAAACATGGTTGAATAGAGATATTTAAACCTAAAGTGTTCATTATAGCATTATAACCTTGGACACATTTGACAATCACTGTTATTGTAAAGTTAAATACAGATGATAAACTCAGAAGCTGTCCTCTGTGGATGTCCAGGAAGTGGACTAGAAGGGCGTGTCCATTTGACTGCCCTTGGCTGCAGGTGACACCACGCCATAGCTCCTCTCCTGCCACCTCAGCCACTGCATGTGTACCTCTTTCTGGACCTATCACAACACACACACACAATGCATGAGAACTTTCTAGATTATGGATTACTTAATTAAGATATTTATGAGGTCATTAAGACAGTTATTTAATACATACTGTTTTTCATTGTCAATAATATAAATGTATTTGGACTCAGAACAATATTCATTGCAAGACAATGGATGTAAAGTAGTAGACAGATATATCGATAGATAGACAGACAGACAGACAGATACTGTATGTCTAACAATGTTAAGCACTGAGTGTACCCGGTCAGTTATCTGCATGCTTGTGTATGGGTCAGGTCCTGTGTGGCTTATACTGACCTCTTGATTGAGGAAGCAATAGAGAATTGCTACAAGGAGTCCCTGTAGGAGAGATAATTTGAATAATTAACACTGTCAAGCTAATGTGTGCTGCTCAACATGCAAGTTTGATCAATGAATGTTAATCACAAATGAACAGGCTTGAGTTTGTGCCTTTCTTTCATATCTACAATACATTATTTGCTGTATTTCTTTCATACAGCAATTGGGTTCTCCAATTTGTCAAGAAAAGATACATTTTTGTCAGACCTTGTCCAGTTTTTTTGTTTGTTTTTTCATTTGCCCACAATTTCAATGTTCTCCAATCCACTCCACTGCACTACTTTACGTTATTGTTTTTTTTTTTAAACCAATAATCACTGACGAACGTTTTCTAATTCAATCCAAATGGTCAGAAATGCATGGTCATTATGGAGTCTGTCTGAAACCTCAGCCTCCTGTCTCATATCACTGCTGAGATATGGGTGGGATGGTGCACAGGAAGGTTTGGGCTGTTTGTCAATGTAACATGAGAGAGTTGAGGGTTCACTTGAATTACCTGAAAAGATCCCAAGCAGAGCTCAATACACAGGCGCATGTTAACGTTGAAGTAGTCAGGCAGGAAATTAAAGAACATGTAATGGGTTCCAAACAAAGGGATCAGGAGGAGGGTGGACTTAGTCAGGCGTCTGTGGCACAAAAGGAAAGGTGATGAGGTTAAGTGAGGGACTTGTTTAGTCTGTCTCTCCTCTGAATGGTGCCTCTGATAGCATAAAGCCTGCAGTCAGACTGATCAATAGTTCCACAGGATGCTTGTATAAAAGTGCAAGTTTCGTTTATGACTGCAAAGGTTGTCTCAGGTGCATAACTCAGAGTCGGAATATCAACATGGGAGTACATGGATAGCATTTCTCACACTGATTTAGCAAAATGGCAACAAGCAATACCTTTGGTATGACTTGGACATACATGATGTGCCTGAACACCAATTATTTGTGAGTTTATTTCAATGAGAAATCCTGATAAGTGAAATGTTAGACAAGGTCAGACTGACTTGAGGTTCGCTGGTGACTGAATGAATTAAACATCAACAAGAGCAGTGCAGTAACAACAAAAAATATCTATCTGAGCAGTAATGTATCTGTCAGAATGAAAATGTTAACTATTTGAAATTTTATTAAGGAAAATGGAGGCCAAGAGCAACAAATCATGCAAATGCAGTTAAGATAAGAACAGTAACAAAATTATTCAAACGAAGGCGTGCTTAGAACAGACATGGACATCTGCCGTGGTTTAGCAGACACCCGTATCGTGAAGCAGTGTCTGAAGATAAAGGATTACCTGTACTGAGATGAATTATTGAACTGGATCAGGCGAGGATTGAGTTTCTGTATTAAAATTCGAATGATGTTCATGAAGAGCATGAAATTGATCTGTGGATTGAAAAACAAGAATAAGAAATTTAGAAGAAATGAGCATCTTAACAGCACTAAATCCTGCGTGGCACTGTATGAATTATTATTGAGAGAAATGTCACTCTTTTTCATGAAATGAATTTTATGGCTACAAAACAAGCAGCAAAACAGCATACGTGAGACAATGTTCCCATGCATTGATGCAATGGAACTTCCAAATAGAATTACACAGATCATCTACATAATAATCTCTCTAATCTACCAGAATTAACAATCCTTCCTTTGATTTGTTTCAGCAACATTTACCGCTATGGAGACTACTATTGGTCCTTTGATGATCCACCAATATGGAGAGTCTTCGTTGATGTCCCAACATCTGTACAGGAAGACAATTTACATTATTCCACTTCAGCTGACAGAATCAAAACGATATACTTAACATTACATATTGCTTCATTTGTCAATTGTATATGAGAAACTGTGATGCTTTGTACAAACTCAGTGTCTTCAAAATACAGCCTGGATCCAATCCACAGCACCGTGAAGAGCACAGGGATTCCTGTGGAAATGAACAAAGCCAAAACACAATCAGTACTTTGTGGTTTCAGACAATAATATTTCAGACAAACCTGCCACCTTAAGTTTGGATACTCCATGTCATACTGTATTTTACAATATAAAGGTACTATATACTGTACACTGTAAATGTACAAGGTGTTTACTGCTTCTAAGTAAATTAGCTCCTATTTCCAGTCCATTTCTAATAAAATAGGTGTACACTCAGTTGACTTGTGTCTGTGAGCGTCTCCAGTCTAGGCAACGGCCTTCATTTCATCAACGCTTTTCACAAAGTGTTCAGCTCACACAGCGCCATAACCATGTTAATGAGAGTTTCCAGTGATTGCCACAGGGATGTAAACTTTAATCCAATTTGTTTGCTAATTGACGTTCATTCCACTCAGCCAGGAGAGTTGTCAGGCTGTGTTAAAGTAAGAAGATGAGTGTGTGTACGGGACGCTCTCTGTAGACCGCTGAGAAACTACTTTACAAACACCGCTGCCGCGCTGAGCTCCGACGATAGAAAGAGAAACAAAGAAAACTATTGACTCTACCACTGTGTAAAATTGCTCATCTGATTTTGAGGGATGATGCATCTTCCAATCTACTGTTAAAATAATAGACCAGTCACTACCACAGATTAGATTTATTCCTATTTTAACTGTTATTTGAGAGGGGTGGCAGTTCGTGCTGTGTGATTTGGCCATGTGCTAATTGGCTTGATGGCCGCGTAGGACAAAATTGAATCATGTTCAGTGGTTGAGCTTTTGCGCTTAAAGCTTAAAGCTCAGTCAGCCATGTTTCTTTTAGCCTGAAAACAAATATACCGGGAATGCATCGCAAAAGATAGTACAAATTAGACTTTATGGTATAAAGTCTAATTTGGAAACATACATCAGAGCTCCAACGTGGCGTAAACTTTATGCCACGTTGGAGCTCTGATGTCTTCTTTGTGTAACCAGCCTCCTGAAGGTTAGTAGTTACTGACGCCTCATAATGATTTAAATTGATTTTAATAGCGATGTATGTCCTGTTATCAAGGATCTCACCCCAGCCGAGCAGCGCAAAGCCCCAGAGGTATCGCCGGCTGCGGAAGGAAGACAGCAGCAACGAATTGAGGTAGAGCGCCTCCACCAGGAGCCAGAAAAAATTTGTCATGACACAGTATTGACAGAAAACTACGGCGGCCTTGCAGGCAAACTGGGAGGAGAAAAGTAGAGAGAGACACCGAGTGAGGGACGCATAAAAAGAACAACAAAAAGAACAAAGAAATGTGATCCGGGGAGTTTTCAAAAGCATCCAAGATCCTTTTCTCCTTGTGGGTTATCTTACGGTGGAGAAGGTACAGTGGTCGGTGTCCTCACTTGAGAACAGAGCAGCATCCTTTATGAACACTGCCACAGCTTTCAGGACAAAAGTGATGAAGAGCTGGATGTGAATATAATTCCTAGCACAACGCAACCTCCTGTTGAAAAAACAATAGTACACACAATAAAAAATTCATTTTACACTATCAATACATGTCATATGAGTAATATCACATATCTCATCAGTGATTCAAATGGTAATGATGAACTAAAAAGTAAAGATATTACGGGACTGAAAGAAAAGAGCTTAAAAAAGAGCTTAACTGAGAACAACAAAAGTCTGCTGCTATGGACAAAGACTTAGACTCGGCCTCACTGGAGGACCTGAAATGAATATTGATTTGTAGCATAATCTTACCTGAAGAGCAGCAGGATCAGCACAGCAACAGACAGAACCACCAGGGAGATGCTGTAGCCGATTGTGTATATCAGCTTCACCGTGGCAAAGTACGACTGCTCGGTCTGAAGGGAAGAGGAGAAGAAAAAATGTTGCACTCAAATATCAAAGCTTTTCCAAATGCCACTGGCCGTCAAAATGAATCTAATGTGCCAAAATGAGCCCAAATTGCGCATCATCCAAATTCACATGAGCTTGAGACTCAAATGCACAGGGGAGAAGACCGAGAGAAAGCTTTTTCTGTTTTTTTCAGCTTGAATCCGGTGTCACCGGGTGCACCGTGAAGTGTCAGCTAGGTTTTACAATTAGGAAGACAAAGCGAATTACTGTGCCAAAACATTAATTGTCAGACTCTTCGTGTGGCTGTGGCTTCATCACCTCAGTACTCTGTAGTTCCTTATTTGGAACAATTAAAGTTTTACCGATCCGTAGTTCTGCATGTCACTGATAGTGCTATTCATTCTCTTGTCATGATCCAATGCAGAGCCATAATTAACATAGATACAGGAAGAAGCATTTCCATATAATTATATTTGAATGACCCCTCTCAACTCAAGAGGTAATAAGCTGATATGAATATCATTAAATTGCACATATAATCTTGAGATTAGATGTAAAAAAGCCTCTTGATTAATTTCTCCACTTCGTTCAGCTGGTGCTATATTTTTTTGATCCTTTGTTGGGTATTTAAGTAAAAAAACAACAACGGATTTTCGTTATCTTGCCATTCCTAATACAGCACCGCTCACCTCAGGAATGTCATCGTCTACACTGCAGGCGATGTGGTACGGCGGGAAGGTCTCGGA